>JACEIK010003268.1:126782-139863 GCA_018107945.1 Datura stramonium | reverse complement strand
AACAATGGCACCAAAACCTAGCAAGGGGAAGGGAGTGACTTCTTTAATCCATGATTCTAAGAGGTCAAGAAGAGCTGAAGAGCAAAATGAGGATGTGGGCTTACCACAAAAACCATTGAGGCGTTTTGGGCTCCGTTGGGTCACGAAGCAAGAAGGTAAGAAATGGTTTAAGAAACACAAAGAATCAAAGTACTCACATGAATTGTTTATTGATAGAAAAAGTTTGGCATCCGAGTTTCCTCACATTGTAAATAAATTGGATACTCTTGGTATTGGCTTTGTATTTAATGATCTGGGTGAATGTAATTTAAACATGGTGAGGGAATTTCTTGCAAATTGGGATCCAAAGGAAAGGTCAAACCAAGTGAAAGTTGGAGGGAAAATTGTTAACTTTTCTCTCATGGTTTTAAATAGATTGCTTGGTTCACCTAGTATTGACCCACAGCTCTTTAAAATTTTGATTTTGAGACCTCCCTATAGAGAAATTCGACACACTCTCAATGGATGAATTCAGTCACACGTTGGGCTCGTCACCAACAGTACAGGTATCATGTGTCATTCCCTTATGCCCATGTGAGTAGAGAAGCTGGGATTTGATTGAAAATTATTTGTGCTTGTTTGGTGCCCGGAAGCACGTGACTCATGTTACAAGGGAGAGAGTATGTCTTGTATATGCATTGATGAATGGGATGCTTATTAATATTGGTGCAATTATAAAGGATGTGTTGAGGAGAGAAAGGGTGAAAAAGGGGAAAAGATTTAGTTTTCGGGGTCTCTTGACTCGATTTTTGATAGGGCATCAAATTAAGAAGGAGATAGTGGATATATAAGCCTAGGTATGACCCGAAGGGGATTGGTATGATAAAGACGAAGGATCCTGAGGGTATACATGGTCCAGTACTATCCATTAGTGAGTGGCATGAAAGATTTAATAATATGTTGAGTCACCTATACGGCATGCAAATGCTGCAATTGAGAATGAATGGAGTGACGGAGGAGCACCTACAGCAACTCAATATGGACTACCGCTTGAGTGAGCATTCGAGGGCTCTCTGCAGAGTTAGACATGGATTTTATGAGCCCCTAAATGATGATGACGCCACAGACGAGGAGCAGGCTAGAGTCGATTCTGACTTGGAGTCTGATGATGATGAGGATGATTCTGAGATAGGGGAAGCTGCTTTTACGCCCACTGATGACGAGGATTAGAGGCCCAAAAATTCTTCTTTCACTCTTTTACTTATGCTTTATTATTTTAGAATTGAGGACAATGCTACCGATTAAGTGTAGGGTGGGAGAAGAAAACTTCATTATACCATGCATGCTTTCATTACTAAATTTGTACTTGGTGGCCCTAGTTTTTTTTGTGATTCATGACTATTCCTGTTAACTTGTAGTAATTTTTTTTTGTTTTGATTGATATTTTGTTTTTATTTGGGTTCCTCCAATTTTTATTTCAGGTACTTTTTCGGTGGATAGTCCCTTAGAACCGATTAGTGGTCTAGATTTTTTTTAGTTAGTCATAGAGTCATGATTTGTCTCGAGAATAGATGGATGATGATCGTGTTAGGGGAAAATTAGTCATTATGATAACAAGAACTTGAAACCTTACGAATTTTAGGTGCTTCACTTAGGTATCATTGAGACTTGGTGAAATTCACACAAAAATGCATGAAAAGGTAGAAACACTTACACTTTTGGAACTTGACTCCTATACTTGAAAAAGGTTATGCATGCAATATGAATATATGTGTTTATGTAATCTTGATTTTCATTATTGAGCCATTTGTGTCATTATGTGAGTGAGGAATTCTATATACTCAATGCTTGCAATTTGATGTCTAGAACCTGTCTGGTATGTGTGCAAAGCAAAATGAGGATGTTGAATCTAGGAAGTATAGGCATTTCTTTGGTAGCCTATTTGTATTCAATTTTTACCTACCTTGATGTAATTATTCCAGTTAGCCATTTCGAGCCTTAGCCTATTCTTTTAATAGTCATATTACAAGCTTAATCTCTTTTTATTCTATGAACATTTATTTGATCCAAATGACTCCTAAAGTACTTTAATAAAAAATCTTGTATAAATGGAGAATAAGTGGAGAACAAAAAGGGAAAAAGCTAAAAGTATAGAAATTAGAAGAAAGGAAGAGGGTAAAATTTGCTAAACAAGGAGGATGAAGTAGTGGGAAAAGAAAAAGAGAGAAAAAGAACTTTTAAAAAGTTAGAATAGACCAAGAACGAAAAGAAAATTATTAGTGAGCTTAATGTGAAAAATCCCCACTAGTCACTAAGTTGAAAAAATTGAAAAATAAAAGGAGGTATAAGAAGAAAAATAGGAGATTGAAGAATGTGCTAAAAAGTCAAAGAGTTGTGAAGTATTAAAGTGTTTAGGGAGATTAGTCACTATCTTGGCCAAATAGTTCCTGCCCGTCCGTTAGCCTACATTACAACCATTTTAAGTCCTAATTGATCCTTGATTCGATGTTCTATATTAGTGGAGTATTATACTAAGGGAAAGCCTATGGGTCATCTTTTGCATGTATATTGGGTTCTTTGGAAGAGTGAGCAAAAATTATTTATTTATGCCTATATCTTGTGTGTGAAAGGGTAACTCCCCAAATGGAGAGGGCAAATAATGGTAAGATCTTTGTACATCTTGATTGCTAAATTGAATATGATTCATGTTGGTCCAAATATATCTTGTTGAGTTAGTTCTAGAAGCTAAGTGATTTCAAACTTTGATATTTAATTTGAGTGTTGATCCTATATGCATGTGGAGTGAATAGTTGGAGATTGATTGGTTTATCTAATGATCCTAAGTGTAAGTAGACCTGTTCATAGAGTGAATTTTGTGTATAATTGGAGAATAGAAGTAGTAGATTGTTCGAAGACAAACAATAGTTTAAGTGTGGGGTGGTGATGAAGGTCGTATTTACGCATTTATTAACCATATTTTACCCATACTTAGCTATGTTTTAAGAATAATTTTTGTGTATTTTATTAAGTTTTAGGATATTTTTGTGAAAAAGAGTTAAACGCATATGATTAGATGCTTTCGGGGTTTAAAGTGATGGATTTGGGCTTAAATGTGGCTTAAAACTGCATGTAAGGCAAAACGAGGTTGACAAAACTAGTTAACAGAAGTTGGCATCGCGCAGGCAAGTCTGGAGCACCAGGAGACGCAACGTGCCAAGGCCTCTGGCGCATGGAGTGGCACGAGGCACTGCAAGGGGTGGGTGGTCAGGATTCCAATTCCTTTCTACTAGGAACAGAAGCTGCAAAACTCAATTTCAGTCCAAGAAGGAACAACGAAGGCTTAATATACTATTATAAATACCCTTTATTCCTATGTATTAGGGGTTTCATATAATTCGGTGTAGAGAAGTACAATTCATAGTGTTGCACAATTCATACTTTTACGAATTTGTGTAATAGCTTAGTTGAGTATTTGTTGGAAATTCATCAAGTTCTAGTGACTCAATATAACTTTGGAGATTTTGTTAATAAGTTTATATTATTATAAGTATTTCATTGTGAATTCTTCTACATCTTTTGTTGTTATTCTTATAAACACGAGCGGCTAAATCTCTTACGCTGGGGTTGTGGGAACCATGATGGATTAACGAAAGTAGGCAGAATAAAATAGTGATTCTTGCATGGTGAATTGGGTGGATTGTTATTCTCTTTGTTTTAATTAGTTTTAGTGGTAGCAAACGTTGAAACATACCCATATCTTAAACTTGCCCGACCAAAGAGATTGAAGTTAGGAAAAGAGAATAACAATGGAAATTTGAGGCTACCAACCCTCACCTAAATTAACTTGAACTCTAACTGAAGATAGTTAAGTCAAGACTTATGGCAGGGCAAAATATACATACTTTGAGTCCGAGAGGAGATAAGTGAAATTCATCTATTTAGGTCGAGAGATATTAGATGAACTTAATTGTCAGGCTTACATAAAATTTACCAGGATAGATCACTAATAAAAGCCTACTAAATTATGAAATTATGGGGAACATAGTCCTAGTTTTGTCTTGATAATTTGATATATAACTTAATCATTGTTAGCATTATTTTCTTCTCTTTATTTGCAAACCCCCTTCTGAAATATTGATTGTAAGTTAGTTTATTCATCATTAATATATTTTTTCTTTCATATTCCCTGTGGGATCGACCCCAACCTAGTTGGGTGACTATATTTAACAGCGACCGCTTTATACTTCAATTGCATGGTGTAATTTAAGCATGATAAATGATAAGATGGGTAAAACATAAGGATGAATCCTATGATGGTGGTAATTGGATTGGAATATTGTACCTTGTTCAAATGTGTGATTTGTGTGTGAACATTAGTTGTGTATGTACTTGCCTTGGTTGTATGCTTTGATTGTTGCCTTATGGCTTGTGGATACCCGATGCACGAGAGTTGTTCTGGCTAGGAATCGAGCTTGAGGTGCCCTATTGCTTGTGGATACCCGAAATACGAGAGTATTTCTGATCAAGGGGTTGAGCCCAAGGGGTGAAATGACCTACAGAGTTGAGGATGATATCCCCTGTAGTGTCGAATTGAGACATGATTCGAGAGTGGTATGGCGTGTCTGAGCCTTCTTAGGATCGTGATTGGTTCTCCCGGATGGATTGTGCTCCTCTAATTGTACGCAGTTGAGAGAGGGTCCGGCAGTGCTTGATTGATGATGTTAATTAATTGGTGTTTACTTGTGATTTGCTTGGCACTATATTGTGGTTGTTGCTTGTGTTATTTGTTATCTGATAGCAGTAGATGCTAGATGTTGGCTGGTGTTAGATGAGGCCACTGAGAGGTCTAGAGGGGATGACAGGTGAGCTATGTCGGCTAGGTGCCGCTTGTTGTTGTTTACTTCTTTTTGACTTGTCGAGCTTATTGGGGTCAGGTAGTTTTTATGTGTTTACTTAAGTTGAGTTTCTCCTCCTGCAATATCTAGTATATCTGTTGATCTCTAATCTGAGTCTTATAGTTATTTTCACCTTACATACTCAGTACATTTTCATAATGAAGCCTACTTGGGGACGCTGCATTCATGCTTGCAGGTGCTGATCGACAGATAGATTGAGTCCTCGATCGCTGAGTGGAGTTCTAGCTGAGTCGGTAAAGCTCCAAGTCTTTTGAGTTGCCAAATGTTTGTATTATGGGTAGTTTGGGGCCCTATCCTCGACAGTTGACTTATATTGTAATCATAGAGGCTCGTAGACGACTGTTGTGGATGTAGTATTGTTGTTGTAGGCTAGGTGGGCCTTAATGTATAGTTTTTTTCCATTTTGTGGCTTTGACGGCCTATTGTATATCTATTGGTTGGTCTATAAGCCAGCTTCCATTATAATTTGTCGTTTCTTCTAATTTGGATTGTGTTGTGATGCCAAACCTCATCGGTTCTGGCTTTTTATAGTTAGATGTGTGGCAGAGTGTGCTCGATCAGGTGATGCATAGGGTGTCAATCATACCCCTCCAGGTTTGGGGTGTGACAGACTTGGTATCAAAGCATTTTTTCCTAGGAAGTCTATGAGGCGTGTCTAGTAGAGTCTTGTTTATGTATGTGTGGTGCAACGTACTTATAAACAGGAGGCTGCAGGGCATTTAGGATTGTTACCTTTATTTCTGGATCGAAATCATATGAGATGTCAGCTGTCATAGGAGTTGGGTCTAGACTCATATTTACTGACTTGTGCAGGGATACTTACGACATGGTGGACTATAGCTGGCCAGTGGCTAGATATGGTGGAAGGTAAGTCTTTTATTTTGATTTTGTTATAGTTACGTCGCACCTTGGTATGGTGCAAGTTTGTTTCGTTGGGAGTTGTCTGTGGTAGGCTTGGTCCAGTGAATCGTCTGAGGCCGTTTCATATCGTGATAATGTTTGGATTGAAATTGTGCGGTCATCCCACATTTGAGGATAAATATTTCCAAGAGGGAAGGACGTAACATCCCGTATAATTTTAGAATAAATTTGTACTTCCAGAAGTGAGAAGGAGCATGCTAGTCATCTCAGACTAGTCCTGCAGACCCTTAAGAACAAGGAGTTATTTGTCAAGTTCTCCAAATGTGAATTTTGGTTGAAGCCAATGGTCTTTTTAGGCCATATAGTCTCCAGCGAGGGTATTAAGGTTGACTCTCAAAAGATTGAGGCTATGAAGAGTTGTCCCAGACTCACAACCCCAACTAATATTAGGAGTTTTTTGGATTTAGCTGGTTACTATAGGAGATTTGTTAAAGGATTTTCAACTATTGCTTCTTTGTTGACTAAGTTGACCTAAAAGAAGGTCAAATTTCAATAGTCTAAAGCTTGTGAGAAAAGCTTTCAAGAATTGAAGACTCGCTTGACTACTGTTCCAGTATTGACTCTGCCAGAGGGTACATATAGTTTTATTGTATATTGTGATGCATCTAGAGTAAGCATTGATTTTGTATTGATGCAAAATGGTAAAGTCATAGCCTATGCTCCAAATAGCTTAAGGTCCATGAGAAGAATTATCCAACTCATGATTATGAGTTGGCAGCTGTAATATTTGCATTGAAGATTTGGTTTCACTATCTCTATTGTGCTCATATTGATGTGTTCACATACCACAAGAGCCTGCAGCATGTATTCAACCAAAAGGAGTAGAATCTCAGACAGAGGAGGTGACTTGAGTTACTCAAGGTTATTACATGAGTTTTCTCTACCATCCAGGTAAGGCTAATGTAGTTGTTGATGCTCTTAGCAGGCTATCCATGAGAAGCACAGATCATATAGAGGAAGAAAAGAGAGAGTTGGCGAAGGATGTGCACAGACTCTCACACATAGGAATCCGTCTTTTAGGCTTCAAAGGAGGTAGTGTGTGCTTGTTCTAATATGGGGTCAAATCATCCCTAGTAGCAGAAGTTAAGGAAAAGCAAGACAAGGATTCCCTCTTGCTTCAACTAAAGGAAGATGTTCACAAGCAGAAGGTATTAATTTCCACACAAGGGGGAGATGGTGTCCTGAGATATCAAGGTAGATTATGTGTTCCAAATATAGATGGTCTCCGCGAGAGGATCATGGCAGAAGCACATAGCTCCAGTTATTCTATTCATCTAAGTTCCACTAAGATGTATCATGACTTGAAAGAAGTTTATTGGTGGAATGGTATGAAGAGAGACATTACATACTTTAGGACTAGATGTCTAAATAATATTCACAGACCAACAATTTCATAATCATTCAAATAACATAGTTAAGTCACACAAACCCTATCACTACCAATGTCCAAAGACAAATCAAGCATACTCATCAATTCATACACATACAAGGCATTAGCCAAAGTATAACTCCACATAAAATTGTAACCTACCTCAACTAGAGGACTCGGATATCAAGATACTCCGCAGGAGTCTTGTCTTTCCTCAATACTTCAAAATGTTCCAAGTCTACAGCAAGCAAATAAGTAGCACTCAATCATCCACATCTTAAATCAATGCTTGGGAATTCAACACCTACCCCATTCTACCAGTTATCAAGGTTCAATTCATTACCGACGGTTAAGTCATCATAATCTAGCCCTACAAAGATCATTCGTACCTGGTTCATGGAGTTTCTATTCCTTCAAAACCCCTTTAAAGCAGTTTTAAATGCTAAAGGTCCCAACGTTATTGAATTCTAGGTCTCAAACTATCACATTGATGAACTAGTACATTCACGATCACCCTAGGAAGTATTAATTAGTTACTTTTAAGCCTAGGAATCTATAAACATCAACACCCATCAACTTAGCTAGCTTTCAGAGTCCTTGGGTTTTTCAACCTGAAATTTACCACTCAAGAGCATCCATTAAATCTAGGGTGTTAGAGAATCAAAATATGGAAATATTAACAAGGAAATCTTACCTTGAAAGAATAAATCGCTCTTTCCTTGAAAAATTGCACCTAAGCTCTCAAACTTCGTATCTTAGAATTATGGGGTGTAAAACCCCGAAATTCTAACTTAAACAGGCATTCTGCCTCATGTCGTCCGCTATAGAAATCCCTTTCTTGCACAGTGAATCCACTACAACGACCAGGGCCTCACTACAGCAAACCCCAATGACCTTTCCAAAACCGCTATAATGAGCACTTCCACCACTACGACGATTTTGCTGCAGCTGGAATCCCACCGCTGCAGTGGTGCCCTGCTAACTAGTAGCCCGGTAATTCTAATACTTTTTCATTCCCAAAACACAGGTCTTTCATCCAAACTTCACAACCCCTCTCAAATTTGCACCTAGCTGTAAAATGATGCTACAAATTCACTCTTAATCTTATAATTCCTTACCGAGGTCTAGTTCACTAGGTCACCATCTAATGAAACACAACACATGAAATTTCAATCAAGTCTAATCACATTTCAGTTTTTAAACCACCTCATTTTTGAGTCTTTATTAACTCATTTCTACTATGGGGACTCTAAAAGGTGCTAAGGTCCTAACCATCCCTTAACGACGAGAGGGGTTGTTACAAAATTGTAGTCCTCTTCTCCCAAAATTGAGTTAGGATGAAGAAAATTATGGAATTAGTTACATTTATACAACATAATCATCACATTTGTCATGGCCAGACTCGCAATTGCGGACCTGGCCACATAATTGCAGCTAGCCCTCAAATGGAAACCTTCGCAAACAACCTCAAGCCCCGCAATTGCGACCAAATGTCCGCAAAAGTGGTTTCACCAAAAAAAAAAAAAAATACAACAGTCCATTATGTGATTTCTTGCACAAAATTCACCTAAACCCCTCGGGTCCCAACTCGAACAATTCTGGCAAGTCCCAAACACTATATGGACCTATAGAAAGTCTCAAATTAAGTATAGGAATCCAAATACTCAAATTTAAGGTTGAGATGTTACATTTGTTTAAGCCTATGAAGACCCTGAAGCATCTTGCCTACTTCTTGTATGCTTCACTTGGCTCGGGATATAGCTTCATGATACTTGTTCATTTAAACTCTTAACAATAACCATTCAAGAGTTTGCCAATCAGCTCTATATGTGCTTTAACTAGAGGACCTGAAACCATGTTACCCTGTTAGTTACCATTTCCTATTTATCCGCTAATTTGAAGCTTTTGGTGATGAGTTAGTAAGTGATTCTAAGTACTCCTGCAAGCATTGTAACATGTTTCTGTATCCTCAACCTTTAAGACCAAGATAACATGCAATAAATCACTGGATAAAAGCTGTAGAAAAGTAAGATATCATCATAACTCAACTTCGAGAAATTAGTGATCGTCAAAAGTTCTGTGGCAAGTGCTTTTGTGTCAACCAAGCAACAATAAATTCCTCCATTTACTTGGGGCAATATTCCTTCTTCAAGTACAGGGAAAGCAATACTCATTCTATATAATATGAAAGTGGAACATCTTGAAGATAAATTTTATACAGAAACCAAAAGGTGAAACTTAGTAAAAAAGAAACAAGCTATCTTCCAAATAAAACACTCAAGTATTACAGGCTAGACTCTGAATACACTCTCAATGAACTCTTTATGTCATAACAGTTTTAAAGAGGCTGATTTACACATTCCACGTCAGTTTCCGTTCTTTTCTCTCGTATAGATTGATAGTGGAGATCCCTGGTAAAACTTGTAGTGGTATCCAAGAAGTACAGAACAATCGACATTACACAGCAACCTACAAACATGGGTATGGGCCCAAATATCCAAAGGAAGAGAGGAAATGACAAATAAAATGCCCGTAATCCAAGTGACCAAAACATGCTCCCTCGGTTTAAATTCCTTGCGACATACTCTATAGAATCAGATCTTTCTTTGAAGGTAGGCACAGTAGCTAAGAAGCTAACATGAGCATAGTACCTGATGGATTGAACATTGCAGAGAAATGCAACAAGAAAGCAGAGCAAGATGGTAAAAAACTTTATAGAAGACATCATAGGCGTTTTATTCCCAAATAGTAGCTCAGAGTGCGTGTAGCTTGATTTGTTGCTCACAAATACACTAATGATTGAGCTGAGTGTAATTGCAGTTGTTGCCAAAAGGGTAGATGCCATAATGTTGTTGCGAATAGTTTGAACTGCCAGTACTCCATTCTTCATTGGGTCCTGGATAACCTCAAAGCCAAATGAAAATGCATAACTGCTTATCAATTGCTATTATTTGTTCTTCTACTAGAACAGAGCACTAATAATATGATTATCAATCTATAGCACATCAGGCGAAAACAAAATTGGAAATGCAGCACTTGGACATGATGAATAACATTAAGATAATTGAAATCTTATAAAAACAAATTTAGTTAATTGACATAATACGTCCGTGTCCAATAAGTTCTGCAAATCAGATGCTGGTTTATTTTTTCTTGTCATTTCAGACTCACTTTCTCCCCCTTCTTGCTTTTGGCAGAGAGTAAACCATGCGATGTTTCAACTAGTAGTTTTTGGCTGACTGCCAATAATATTGAAAAAACTACATAAACCAACTCGCTAAAAGTTGCTCCTAAATAGTATTCTACATGAACCAGATTACTTATTCTCATAATCAATTATCTTTAAAACTTATTTGATGTATACAACTTTATTCCACAACCAAGTTTTTTAATAACTTCCTGCAATCACATAACAGAACTCCAGAATGCCAATCAAAGAAACAAACACGTCAAGGCTCAGTGTAGTACTGACTATTTAGCAGACCTTCGCGACGACAGATAACCTTAATCACTATAGTTGCCCTATCCAGATAAGTAACTGTGAGTAACATCATCATTAGTGAATATAATCAATCAACCAACAACACAACAATCCAAAAATTGCAGTTGGCATATGTACCCTCTATATGCATTCTGCTAAATTCAGACCCTTCTCATTGCAATATTATATAACTTAGTAGCTTCTGAAATCACTCTATGTCAGATGTGATCATTCATAATTTTATCTGATTTTGTACGTCGGCACATGGCACATCCATCTTAACTTTCGCACTTCTATGATACCCATTTTGGCATATTTTATACAGCCCAACATTAACTCCTATATAATATTGTTTGTCTCATAACTATTCTATATAACATGCCTTTCACTTTATTTTCCTTTATATGCTTCCTCTTAATTGTGACCATATTGGTTTCATAGAAATCTAGATTTCTCTTAGAGTCAACAGAATCAACAAAAATACTCACACTTCTTATAGGGTTAGCAAGCTGCGAACCATTTTACATAAAACTGTGGAGATAAGACCTTCGGCACAACCCAAAAAAGTAATCATCGCTAGGAAAGCAACTAATACAGTACAAGGCCCAAATTTTGCTTGTGATAAGGCCAGGGAGCAGTCAAATAGGAATAGATAGATAGATAGTTTCAAGTATATTGCAATCATAGAGCAATATTTGCAAAGACAAATGAGGCTGCAGCCCCTTGGGAGTTTATGCTACTTCCATTGACGGCACCACACATATATGTACTCAAAATGCCAGCCAAACTTTCTTATAAGGGAAAGGGTTTCTCATGGCAGCCAAAAATAAATCCATCATAGTAAGTTCATTTATTGAAAACTAAAAGATGCAGCAATGAAAAACTCTATTTGAGTTTATCAAAGAGCCAAAAGTTGGAAAGATTCCTCTTATGTATTTTGAATGCATAATTTTCTTTCCAATAATAATTCATTTGCGTACTCTTTGATTATTTAAAGAACTTGGTTCTATTAAATGATTCATCTCTTCAGTAATATTACCAGGAAAGAGAAAAAAAGCATGATAAGAGTTTTTCTTTCTTTTTATTTATTTATCTCAATGGTTGATGGAAGATTGTTAATCAGTATCAGAGGAAGTGCAAGTATGTTTAGTACTAACTAAAACTAAAATGGAACACATGAAGATATTAAGGAAACGAGAGCAAATGCATTAGACTTTTAGAATAGATATTTGAGGAGAAAACGAGCCCTTGAGGGAAACAAAATACTTTTAGCTGCTCAATCTTTTACACTTTTCTCATAACTATCTTTCACTACTTCATATTCCGCATATGCTCAATCTTTCACTTTGCAAACTAAAACTTGGATATCAAGGACTTTCCCACTTTTTAACTTGCAATTTCCTCATTTTTAGCATTTCTATATTAATTGGTTATCAATCAATCGAGCAATCCCAAGGGCAACTGGAGCACGGTTAAAAACTAGGTGATTCGCTTGGACACTAATGTTAATGTTCTGGAATTTGAATGTCAAGCAGCTCAATTCAAAATGCTAAGTTGTGCTTAAACAACAATTTCATCAACCTTTTGGGTTTGACACATAAAAAAAGAAATTAAAAAGAAAAAGGAGACTAACAGTCATAATGGAGAGGACCCAGTGATGGCGAGATTCGGAATTGATTCCGATGACGGTTCTTCTGGGATTCCGAATAATGATGAAGAGAAGCCAGGCATGGTATGATAGAAAAATCGTAACCCCAAGAGGCACTAATGCATAATCAAGTTGTTGTTCCTCCATCATCCTCCTCTTCCCACCACTCACCAGCTTCTTGTTAATGTGCACTGCAAGTATCACAAGAATCAAGATCGGAATTTAAAGGGATTTTAAATCACTTGTTGCGTACTTGTCTAGTTTACAGAATTTATTCGTGCACTCTATTATGTTAAAGAATATATATTGTAACAAAAATGCATATCAATTAGTCCCTCCATTTATGGGAAAAATTATATATTAGTCTCTCCATTTTTTATTAATGTTAATATATATATACGCACCTCGTGTATTACTCATATTAATCTATATTTATCTATCTATATTATATTAAAAGTGTGAAGGTCCTTAGAAATATTTATTGAACTTTTTGTCTTTCATTAAAATTCATCACAATAGATGAAATTGTTATTTACCATTTAAAAATATTATTTTAATTATTCTCATCATTTTATGTTATCATATTAGGTTTTCTATTTATGACATAATTTTTTTATGGTATAAATCTAGAAAAATAAAAAAATTTACCGAGTGGTTTTTAGTGTGAAGGTCCTTAAAAATGTTGATTGAACTTTTTGCTCTTCATTAAAAGATACTACAATAGACAAAATTGTCATTTACTATTTTTATATAATTATGTTTAAAAT
>JACEIK010003268.1:98459-109076 GCA_018107945.1 Datura stramonium | reverse complement strand
TTGATGAAAGTTAAAATGTACTACAATGTTCTTTATAACATGATAAATGATGGAGAAAATTTATAGCTTTAAGCCGATGATGTCACGCCCTAAAATAGGGGTAGGGCGTGACTGACACTCGATTCCAAAGTGATCGAGAAGCTAGTTATATAGCGTTAGAACTGCAACCCTTAGGCCAACAGGGCCACCTGTCAAATCCAACTATAACATCGAAATGGACCGGCTAGGTCTCAACAACCATAATATAGATAGTATGCTGACAAGGCTACAAATAAGAACTAAAATAAATTGCGGAAGGCCATCCATGCCACAAACTGAACTGAAACTATACAACTGATCAACTAGTTCACAAAAGCCTCTAAGAGAGTAAGTAATACTGAATGCATGGGAATAGGACTCCGACCTACCCATATATACATCAAAACTTAGATTGACCAAACTAGACATAAGGCTCCTGAAAGAAAGGAGTATACCAACTCTGCGCTGGATCTGGGCTCCTACTGTATCGGTCGATCTAAGCTACTGTCTGCACCTGCAGCACGATTGTAGGGGTCCCCAGACGAAGGGACATCGGTATAAAGAAATGTACTGGTATGTAAAACTGAAAGTTGTAAATAAAGCAACGCCAAAGATAAATTGAACCAGAAAAGGGAATAGCAATAATCTGACACTCTGGAACCTGTCAACATAACCATGACAAATAATAGCTAAAGATAACTCAAAAGATAGGGTAAAGAGAGATACTCTATAACTCTGTAACTGGAGACCCTATATGCAGACACTGTTCATGAGTATAACATAACAGACTGATATGCTAATACTTCCGATACTTGGACCGGAGTTTATGAGAATCGACTTGGTGGCTACCTAATATTTGGTCCAGGATTTAAGTATGGCTGCCTAATACTCGGACCAGAACTTTAAGAGTTGCCTAATACTTGGACCAAGACTTTATACATCCAACTTGATACTTGGACTAGAATTTTCATACATATTCTTTCGCACATTTAGCCATCTGATATTCGGACCAAAGAGGGCATGCGACATCGCTCCCGCGACTTAACACAATTAGCCATCTGATACTCGGACCAGAGAGGGCATGCGGTAATCAATGCAAATCATGTCAATGAGCAAACTAATACTGAGTCCAGTAGCTGAATAATGCAATATATATTTGACTCAGATAATGGGTCCAACTCGGAGGACTAACTGAATAATGCAAAATAACTGACTCAATAATGCAAAGTAACCGAATCAAATAACAGGTCCAACTCGGAGGACCAACTGAACATCATACCCCTAGAAACCGACAGAAGGGGACATAAGACATAACTTGACTTGAAAGCTTAACATGAACATGCGACTCGAGGAACATGACATCGGACCTCGTTTATGGGTTCTTAGAACCAACTCTGGATACTTAGGCCAAATTTTGGAATACATGGACTCCGTATGAATATTTGGACTCAACTTAAACTCAACTGGAAGTACTCAGACTCAATTATGGATTCTTAGCGTCAACATTTGCTACTTTAGCACCTAGTAACTCGATAACTTGCAAAGAGCTTAAGGAATAGGAGTTATGGAATTCCTCTTAAGCCTTAAGAGCTCTAAAATGTATATACATAAATATAGGTGACCATTTTAAGAAAACTCTATGTTGGTACTCTCGTTTACCCTTACTAGCTAGACATTCATTCTTAGCGTATGTTATTCTTATGTCGCTGTCTTAGCTCCATTTCTAATTTCCTAAGGTGAAAAAAAACCCTCATACATGATCAACATAATATATATTATATAATTTAAAGGACCATCTAACAATGCCCACGCTGAGGGGTCTCCAACTCAATGTACAACTATGATAACAATCGACACAAAATTACACTTTAAGCGCCTCTTTGGACTAGACATAATCTCAACATTTAGCCTCCATAAAATATGAAACTTTAAAGATTAAATGGAGCTTAACATACTGACTCATGAAATATAAAAAGTTTTCTGGCTCATTCAACTCATAACGCACGAATCATACTTGAAAGAACGACGGACGGGGTACCTTATGTACCTTTTTCCGACGAACTTTTCTTTAGTTGATTTCCTATTTCAATGACCAGCATTCAACCTCCTTAATTCCTTGGATTTATAGTCCAACAATAATCTTAATTTGTAGCACAAAATTCAGTACAAAATAACTTACCAAAGACAGTCACAATAGCAACAACAACATACAGCAACATCAACAATATTTAGCCATTTTCTTTACTTGTTTCCATTAGCTTTTGAAGGGGAAAATAAGAGGAATAATTACCTAGCTTCTGATTTAGTCCTTTATCTCAATATGAGGTATATTTCCATCTAAAGAAAATGCCAAAAATCCTAATAAAAGGGGCAAAAACTCAGCTCAAAATAGTCCAATCAGCAGCTCACTTAGCTGCCAAATTCTAGCCCTTTTGCTTGCAATTTGAGTGATTTAAAGATGATGAAATCCTTACCTGTCCTCTTGGATTTAATCCCTATTAAAGGTGGATATATAAGCACTAGAACCAGCTCTTAAAACACTGCAACTTCTCCCAAAACAACTGCCACAAACGAGCTCCAAAACACACCTTACACACTTGGAGATGAACTGTCTTCTCTTGTCTTGTGCTTGGTTGGAGTCGTGCTTGAGGTTTTTCCTTGTTTTCCCTTAGTTGTTTGTTAGAAATTTGAGAGAATTGCAGAGGGTAAGCAAGCACCTCAAATCTGAAAAAGTTGTAAGATAAAATATAAGCCACACATTGGATTTTTATATACTTAGGGCAGTGGCCATTTTTTGGGCGGTGGCCATGTCACTCCTCGACAGTGCCACCGTAAAATATCTATAACTTTTTACTCCAACTCCGATTAATGAGCAGTTTAATATTCTGAAAATTAGACTCAAATATTTTTAATTTAATAGGCCGTGAGGCTTCTAACTCATTATAGATTGGGAGATATGATAGTTTAAATTTGTCCCTTACGTATGAACTTCACATACTCTTCGCTTTTTCCTTCGTACATATTTTCCTCCTCACCTACTACCAATATACTACTTGTTATCCCGTTTACATAGCATACAACATAAAATAATCACCAAAAATTTTTCTGTGTGTAACATTCTCCCCCCTTAGGAATATTAGTCCTTGAATGAGAATTAACTTTGCTTAACATACTTCAAAATACATACTCAGTAACTTAAGTAACAAACACATACCTCAATATCACATCGACATCGTAAACAAGTGAGAATACTTCTTCTTTATTTCTTCCTCAACCTCCTAAGTTACTTCTTCGACATTGTTACTTCATCATAATACTTTGACCAAGGAAACTTCCTTCGTTTGAAGCTTCCAAACTTGCCGATCAAGGATGGAAACTGGGACCTATCACTTCCCACTTACAGGTTGCGATTTCCATATTCTGAGTCAAGCCTCCAGGACTTTGGTGCTCGACCTTCATCTGTTGACAATTAGAACACTGAACCACAAAACCTGTGATGTCCCCTTTCATGTCATTCCACCAGTACAAGTGTTTCAGGTGACGATACATCTTCGTAGCATCTGGATGTACTGAATATTGAAAGTAGTGAGCTTCACTAATAATTTTCCATTTTAGCTTACCTACATTTGTCACACATTATGATTCTGGTATCTGAGAACTCTATCTGGTCCATACTTAAAACAAGGCCTGCTTTTCCTGTGGAATGCTATCTCTTAGCATTACCAGTTCTGTATCTTCATATCGTCGCTACTTAACTTCTAACACCAGGGAGGATTCTACGGTGTTGAACTACTACACCTCCATCTTCAGTATCTATCAACCGAATCTGTAGATTAGCTAATTGCTATATAGTCTTCACTAGTTCAACTCTCTCAGCTTCTATACCACTCAAGTTGCCCATAGACTTGCGGCTTAAAGCATCAGCCACAACATTAGCTTCGCCAGGATGGTATAGAATGCTAACATCATAATCTTTCAGCAATTCTAACCACCTTCTCTGTCGTAAATTCAGCTCCTTCTGTTGGAATAGGTACTAAAGGATCTTATGATCTATAAAAATATCAAAATATACCCCACAGGTAGTGACGCCAGATCTTCAGCGCGAACACCATTGCTGCCAAATCTAGATCATGGGTAGGGTAATTCTACTCATGTTTCCTCAACGGCCTCGAAGCTTAAGCAATGACTTTGCTGTGTTTCATCAAAACACAACCTAAGCCAATCCTAGAAGCATCACAATAAACTACATAACCCTCTGTACCTTATGGAAGAGTTAAGACAGGTACTAAAGTCAGCCTAACTTTCAACTCCTGAAATTGCGCTCGCACACCTCTAATCACTGGAACATAGCTACTTTATGAGCCAACTTTGTCAATAGTGTGAAGATAGTAGAAAAACCTTCTAGAGACCTGTGATAGTAATCTGTCAAACCCAGAAAGCTAAGAACCTCTGTAGGATTCAAGGGTCTGGGCCAACTTTTTACCACCTCAATTTCTAACTATCCACTCTTATTCCTTCAGCTATAATCACATGACAAGGAAAGCCACAAATGTTAGCCAAAATTCACACTTAGAAAATTTAGCATACAACCTGTGCTCCTAGAGAGTCTATAACATAACTCTCAGGTGATCTGCATGCTCGGCTTTGATCATAAATAAATCAGGATGTCATCAATAAAGACAATCATAAAAACATCAAGAAAGGGCCTAAACACCCTATTCATCAAATCCATAAAAGTTTCTGGGGCATTAGTAAGGCCAAATGACATCACCAAGAACTCATAATGGCTGTATCTAGTTCGGAGGGCAGTCTTAGGGATATCAACTTCCCTAACCCGTAACTGATAGTACCCAGATCTCGTAATAAATAGTACCCATATCTCAAGTCAATCTTTGAGAAATATCTGACACCTTGTAACTAATCAGGGATAAATTTGAAGTTTTCTATAGATTCCAATAGAATTTACTTTTTACATCATACTATCCTAACCCATCGAATCTATGTCAGCTAATCAGAATAATCGTCGTAAGCCTCATTGGGCACTAATAATGTACATACATGATAAAGTCCATAGGAACATATAGGAATGAGTCATTGGAGACATATAGGTTTAGCATAGAGATGACATAACCTGAGTTCACTTAGAAATGGAGGACATAGCATTAGATATGAATTTATAAGGCCTTTCATGAGTTTAATTAAACATAAAGGGCAAATATAACATAGAGTTAAAGCTTTCATGGATTGTGAGCATAACATCGAACATAGTCATAAGAATTCATAGAGTAAGCTTAGGATCATTACTTCCCGCATCTTCTTATCGTTCGAGGAATAAGTAAGGATACTTAGCCTTCATATCATTTTCGGCTTTCCATATAGCCTCTTCAATATTGTGGTTCTCCATAGTACTTCTACGGATGCTAATTCTTTGGTCCTTAATTTGTGGACTTGGCAATCAAGAATCGCCACAGGGACCTCTTCATAAGTCAGACTCTCTCTAACACCTATATTCTCAATTAGACCACAAGAGATGAATCTCTCACACATTTCTTCAATATAGATACATGAAATACTAGATGTATCGATGCCAGGTCTATAGGCAATCCCAATTCATAGCCTACTTGTCCAATTCTCTACAAAATCCTGTACGAACTAATATATCTAGGACTAAGCTTTTCTTTCCTTCCAAATCACATAAGGCCTTTCATAAGCGAAACTTTTAAGAATATCCAACCATTAACATTAAATTTTAGGTCTCTTTGTCATATATTCAAATAGAATTTTTAAAGACTTGAGGCAGTTTATAATCTTTATTGAATCAATTTGACTTTCTCCATAGCTTGATAAACCAAGTCTGGTCCTAGTAGTCCTGCCTTACCTACTTCGAACCAACCAATGGGTGATATATAACTTCTCCCATACAGAGCCTCATAAGGTGCCATCTTGATACCGGCATTATAATTATTATTGTACACAAACTTGACTAATGGTAGGTGATCATCCCAATTTCTTTTATAATCTAGGTCACATTCTCTCAACATATCTTCAAGTGTCTTAATCGTGCCCTTGGCTTGGTCGTCTGTCTATTGATGAAATGCAGTGCTAAGATCTACACGAGTACCTAATCCTTTCTAGAAAGACTTCCAAACATGAGATGTGAACTAAGAACCTCTATTGGAGATAATGGACACTAGGGTCCCATGCATTCTGACAATCTCCTGAATATACAACTTAGCACAATCCTCTACTGAATATATCATCTTGACAGGTAAAAAGTGAGCTGACTATTAAGTCAGTCCACAATCACTCAAATTGAATTATATTTCCAAAATGAGCCAGGTAAACCTGTTACAAAGTCCATGTTGATCATCTTCTATATTCATATGGGAAGTTCTATATTCTGTGCTAAGCCACTTAACCTCTGGTGTTCTACTTTAACCTGCTGGCAATTCGGATATTTAGCCACATAGCCTGCTATATTTTTTTCATATTTTTCCACCAATAAATCTCTTTTATATCATGGTAACCTTAGTAGAACCTGGTGGATAAAATACCTAGAGTTATGCGCTCATAACTTTCTGACAAAATTTGTCCACATTCGGGGTACATAATCTTCCTTGGTACCTTAAAGTACTATCTTCCTTTGGTCAAAAGCCATGGTCTTTTGTTTGTGAATTCCTTCTTTCAACTAGAGAAAGATTGGATCTTCATTTTTGCTTTTCATCATCTCTACAACTAGGGATGATTCCTCATATTCTGAACAACCACACTGCCATCCTCGGAGTATAACAAGTGGACCCCTACGCTAAGCAATCTATGTACATTTTTGGATAGCTCCCTCTTACCTTCTTCATCATAAGTGAGACTTAGACAGGACTAAGAGCATCGACTACAATATTAGCCTTTCCTAGTGATAGAGGATTTCAACATCATAATCCTTAAGTAATTCGAGTCATCTTCATTTCCTGAGGTTCACTCTTTCTGTTTAAAAATATACTAAAGACTTTTTTGGTCTGCAGATATCCACATCAATTCCATAAAAATTGTGACACCACATCTTTAGCGTGAATACAATAATAGCCAATTCCAAGTCATGTCTCAGATATTTCTTTTCATGAACCTTTAGCTATCTGGAATAAAAGGTTACAACTTTCCCAATTTCCATCAAGACACAACAAAGACCGATTCCCGAAACATTACCGCAAACCACAAATCTATCAATTCCTTTTGGTAAGGTTAAAACTCGAGTTGTAGCCAATTCTTTAGATCCTGGAAACCTTTCTCGCATATATCTGACCATTGTAACTTGGTATTCTTCTGGGTAAACTTAGTCAATGGCACAGATATAGAAGAAAACTCCTCTATAAATCTTTTGTAATAACTTATCAAACCCAAGAAATGCCTTATCTCTATGGGAGTTTTGGATCTTGGCTAATTCTTAACTGCCTCAATCATTTGGAAATCAACCCTGATACCCTCACCAGATACCACGTGGCCTAGGAATGCCATGAAGTACAGCCAAAACTCACACTTAGAAAATCTTGCATACAACTGGAATTCTCAAAGAGTTTGCAACACTAAACTGAGGTGATATGTTCTGAAGGTAATTTTAAACACATCTTCTTCTCTTGGCCAATTCTTAACTGCCTCAACTTTTTGAAAATCAACCCTGATACCTTCACCAGATACCACCTGGCCTAGAAATTCCATGAAGTGTATCCAAAACTCACACTTTGAACATCTTGCATACAACTGGCAATCTCAAAGAGTCTGCAACACTAACCTGAGGTGATCTGCATGTTCATCCTCGTTCCTCGAGTATACTATAATGTTATCAATTAAACACGATCAAAAATAGGTCAAGATAAGATTTGAACACTCTATTCATGAGGTCCACAAAATCAGCTGGGGAATTCATCAACCCAAAGACATCACAACGAATTCAAAATGTCCATATCGGGTTTTGAAGGTTATTTTCAACACATCTTCTTCTCTAAGATTTAATTGGTGATACCCTTACTTGAGGTCAATCTTCGAGAAATACTTGGCACCTTGAAGATGATCGAAAAAGTCATCAATCCTCGAAAGCGGATATTTATTTTTTTCTAGTGACCTTGTTCAGCTGATGGTAATTGATGCACATGCATAATGATCCATCCTTCTTTTGGACAAATAAAACTGGTGCCCCCCATGGAGAGACACTTGGTCGAATAAACCCCTTGTCAAGAAAGTTCTTCAATTGTTCCTTCAATTCTTTTAGTTCTGGCGGTCTCATTCTATATGGAGGAATAGATATTAGTTTGGTACCAAGAAGAACGTTAATTCTGAAATCAATCTCCTTATGTAGAGGAATCCCTAGAAGTTCCTCTGGGAATACTTGTGGATATTCATTAAGTACAGGCACATATTAAAGAGTTTGTGCTTCATTGGTGTCCCTAGGATGAACTACATGGTACAAGAATCCTTTGGAAATTAGCTTTCTCACTCTAAGATATGAGATAAACCTATCCTTCGGCATAACGACATTACCCTTCCATTCTAAGATTGGTTTATTTGGAAGCTGGAATGTAACTACTTTGGTCAATAATTAAGAGTAGCACAGCATGATGAGAGTCAATCTATACCTATAATGATATCAAAGTCAACCATCTCTAACTTAACTAGATCGATTGTAGTGGCTCTATGATCCACCGTAATTGTACAACCTCTATAGACTCGTTTGGAAATAACTGGCTCATTGACAAAGTGGATATAGAGAATGGTTTATGTAATTGTTCGAGTTTTATTCCAAACTTCTTGTCAACATAAGGGGTTACATAAGCCAAAGGTAGATTCAGGATCCATCAGAACGTAAACATTAAAAGTTAAATCGTTAATATAGCTATAGCAATATCTAGATATGCCTCTAAGTTCTAATGACCAATAAAGCATATAGACAATTCTATCATATGCTTCTATTATTACCTCGCCTAGTTGGGTCTTGAGAATCACATGGAGGAGTTGTATGAGTAGTTGCTATGTTCTAAGATAAAGCTGCACTACCACCATTTTCTTGTCTCGCTAACGGATACTCTCTCTAAATATGCCCCTGAAGGCTGCATCCGTAAAATTCATTCATCCCCATGTGACACTCTCCTGGTTTCCTTTTACCACACCTATTGCAGGAAGTTGCTATGAATTACTCTATCCAACATTACCCTGGGATTGAGAGTTCAGGCTCTATCCATTCTGGCCTCGCCTATTATTTCTATACCTGGGAGTTAGTACACTCATAGTAGATGGTAACATATCTAATGACCTCCTATTAAAGAAAGTCCTTCCATGCTTCCTTGGTACAACTCATTATTGCCAGCTGACCTGGCCTACTTGTTCTGATTCTTTTCTTTGTCATCTCTAATCCTGTTCTTCAAATCTTTCATCTATTGGCATAACCCATTACCTTGGATATATTCATCTCCTTATTTAGTAATACTATAGTATATTCACCAACAAAATGTGTCCCTAAACCATATACAAAGTGGCGTATCCTTACCTGCATGGTAGAACCATCTCTAGAGCAAGCTGTGACAGCTGCATAAGTTTGAGGTTGTATTCCCTTACACTCATAGAGCCTTGCCTAAGAGTTATAAATTCATTGGCACTAGCTTCTCTTAGATCCAATGGTAGGAAATGATCAATGAAGGCATCCATAAAATCATCCCAAATCACAGGGACTACATCTTCAACTCAAGATAACTCTCGTTGTTCATACCATGTGATTGCTGGATCCTCCAACTGATAGGAAGAAAATTCAACCTCCTCTATATCATTAGCGTGCATGACTCAAAGAATCCTCTACACCTCATCTTAAAGTTCTATGGATTCTTCTTTAGTTTTGACCTCGTAAAGACTAGTGGATTTATTCTGAGGAACTCTCTGATCCTCAATGTAGCTGACCTCTAATTTGAGCCCATACTCTGCGATCACATACCTTGACGTTATGATTGTGCTGCAACTAGTTGGGTGAGCATCTAAATAGCTCCCCTCATGTTTGCATCAGTAGTACATGGTGGTGGTGCGTATGTTGTAGGATTCCCCATATGACCCTTTGTCAATGGCAGAGAGGCATGAGTATTTTGGCCTACTAGGTGGCCGTGACACCTCGTTTGAACTCCCTAAGGTTTCCTGGAGTTTTCCTCATTGGTGGAAATAGCCCTTTGGCTTGAGGTTGTCTTCACATTTTATATAAGAAACGTAGAAACGTAAAAGTTAGAATATTCACTAGGGCTCAACTCTAAAGTACAATCTAGAGTATGATCCGGAGGCAAGGATCCGAGTTCACCTCCGTGATACGTTGACATTCCACCACAGGCAAAAAATTTGCAGATTCTCATTTACTATAAATAGGAACCTTGCCCCAAAATTAGGGTAGAGGCGATTTTCTGGAAAACCCGAAGGGAGGCGCGAAGGAGACTTGGAGAACTCCTCTTGGGTTCATATTTTCTTCATTTCTTTTTCATCTATACTTGTAATTAAACTACTATAAACATGGTTTTGAGTATTTGTACAAACATGGGTGGCTAGAACCCTCCATCTAGGGTTGAGGCCATGGATATGATT
>JACEIK010003268.1:80524-98017 GCA_018107945.1 Datura stramonium | reverse complement strand
AATTTCAATTATGTGAGACAACAATTGATAATTTCATACTTAACCCATTACGAATTGTAGCATTGCATGATTATCCGGCCTTAACTCTAGTTTTGTTTTGGATTGCTTCCAGATTATTTCGTGTCACCACTAATATTTAATTATAATTTATCAAAAAATTCTAAAATCGACTTCTTAACTAACACTTGAACTTGATAATTTGCTGAACCAGTCCTTGTGGGTTCGACATTCCGGCTCTTAAAAAGTGCCACTATATTACTTGTATGACTCGTACACTTGTGGGGCATCAAAGGTCTAGAAATTATTCTTCTTAGGTATGAGCACCAAGTTGGTGTGAGTAATTGAATTTTGAAGGGTACTTCCAGCAAAGAAATCCTTCACCATTATGATAATATCAAGCCCCACTATGTCCCAGCATACTTGATAAAATCTTCTTGTAAGTCCATCTGGTCCACTAGAGCTATCATCTTTCAATTTAAACACAACCTTCTTTACCTCTTCTTCATCTGGACTGACACCTAATGCTTCATTTTCTACCTCACCAATCATCCTAGGGATATGAGATAGCAAACTAAATTGGTAGCATCATTCTCCTACTTAAACTGGTTCTGGAAGTGGTTTACTGCTTCTGTTGCAATTTATACTTCTTCTTCTGTACAATCACCCTGAGAATTTCGAATTTTATTCACCTTCATTTTTTGCCTCCTACCCTTTACCAGACTATGAAAGAATCTGGTGTTTTTGTCTCCATTTTCAAACTAGTCATAACCAGCTTTTTACTTCCAGAATACTTCTTCATAGTGAAGATATTTAGTATACTCAGCTTTAGCCAACTGCATAACCGCCCTATTCTCTCTGATAGGCTGCTCTTCAAATAGCTTTTCCTTTATCCTGGCAATTTCCTCTCTTATAGTAAGCTGCTGAAAAATGTCCCCAAATGTCTCCCTGCTTCATACAGTTAAAGTAGATTTCACCTTCTTTATCTTCCTCTTAAAATCCTAAAAATGATTGGATGTACAATTTGTAATCTAACTTTGTCTAACCACTTCCATGAAAGAAGCATGTTCTGTCCAGAATTTAAGAAACCTGAAAGGCTTTCTGTAGCTAATCAACCTGTTTTCACACTTTAACGATAGTTGTTCATGATCTGATCCTATTGGAAGGTGTTCCACTTTTGTGTGTGTAAAGGAACTCACCATCTCTACATTTAGCAAAATTCTATCTAGGCTGTCAAAAATATAGTCACTATCTGTTGTTTCATTCCACCGGGTGTAAGGGCTACCCTTGAATTTTACTTGTGTAAGGTCGCATGACTCTATACAGATTTTAAAATGCTCATAGTCTGCCTCTCTCAATGGCAGTCCCCCTATCTTTTCATCTCCTCCAAGTACTACATTAAAGGCTCCCTCTATCAACCATATACCATTCATTCCTACTGCTAATGAATATATATCATCCTATAATTCCAACCTATGTGAATCTTCACACTTTGCATACATAATTATTAGGTGAAACTTACTATCCACAGCTTGATCATGCATCAATATAGTCATTTGTTGTTCTGAATTACTCACCACTGACACATCCAATCCCTCATTAGTTAAATCCATATCTTTCCATTACAATTATGCACTACAACCATCTTGAGTCTCCTTCTATAGTTGTTGATAAATCTAACATGTTGAAAAGATTCCAGTAATGCCACAAAAGCAAACTTATGAAACTTGTTCAACATTTGCACTCTTTGAAAAGCTTTCTGTGTCCTTACTGACCTAATATTCCATATAAGATCTTTGACCATTATCTTGAATATTGAGAAAAAACCTTCTTCTTTGGTTGCACCCTAATAACTTGTGTTGTATCTTCAGAACCCTGCTTTTTCCCTTTCTTAGTTGACTTCACTGTCTTGGCTCCGAGAGATACTTCTGCTTCTTCGCTGAGTGGATCCCCCTTATCTTCCCATTCTATTGCCTTACTAACCTCTAATTCTGTTGATTATGCTTCTGTAATCTTGTGTGTAATAATATTGTGAAGTGTTGATACTGGACACTCTGACTTAGTACCTTCTATCATCTGAGTTTCATCAGTTTGTACTATAGTAGGGACTAATACTATTGCCATATTATTAGTATTAGCTTCCCCTTCCTCCAGATTTGTATCCTCTACTCCACCATTAGAGACTTTTTTCTTAGTTATCTCTGATTTAGGGCAGTTGAAGCAACAAACCTGAGATGACTCAGTTGCTTCTATGACTTGCTTACCTGCTCTATTTTCCCCCTTTTCACTCCCTGGATGCTTTGCTTTCCTCCTTTGCTCTTTTTCACTACTCACCTGAGGCGCGATTGCCCTCTATAATGCATTTATTGATAAGCTTTTAGACTCTACTTCAGCTTTATCCCTACTACTTTGCCTTAGCCTATCAACATCTGCATCTGATCTGCTAACTGTGATAGCCTCCTGTTGAATTTGATATTCACTTATTGCCTTCTTCTCTATACCTTTTTCATCCATACTTGTGTTTGTAGCATCCACTTCAGTTTTGTTTATTGCATCCTCCTCATTGTTCAGTGAATTAAATTTATTCTTTGTTGACCACTCCTTTATCATCAATTGGGGCTCGATAACATCTTCCATCTATGATAACCTTCCAATTTCCTGGACCACCTACCACTCTTCCACTAGATAACACTTTTTCTCTTCCTTTTTGAAAATGTTGGGTTCTGTCAGATTCACCCTCTCCATGTCCTCTATCCTTTTTATATCTCTCATTATCTTCCTTCATTAGATGTTTAGGATTTAAAACTCTGCACTCCATCTCATTATGTCCCTATAATTTACATTACTCACAGTATCTAGGAATGAAGGCATATCTAATGTGTACTGCTTCAGACCTTATTTCTCTTGTATTCTCATTCTCTATATCCATAATAACTGTTGTTGGCAGGTATGCTCGAAGATCCAACAAGACTTTCACTCTAGAACAAGATGGTCGGGTTTTATTAATGGTTGCATGTTCCAAAAGCAATGGAGTACTGACTACTAAAGCTAGGGAAAAGAGAGATTTATTCTCGAAGAACGTTGGCAGCAAGTTCAGGAAGGATATCCACGCCATGGATTTTGAAGTTTCTTCCTCCACCTTAAATTTAGAATCATAGATTTGTGTCCTCATTAAGTAAGAATATCCTTAATTACATTGTATGTAATAATACCCTTTTGATATAACATTAATAAAATCCTCCATTGCTGAAAGTCTGATGAGAACATGTCTAATTTCATAAAGGCCAATCATGCACTCCCCCTTAAATCCACATTGTGTGGGAATTGATTTTCTTATCACCTCTAGATGTAGTCATCCTTATTAAAATTTACCAATAACTTCATATTCTAGATTCTATTTAATATTCATTCTTTCCACCTCTGCTTTAGTCCATTTGATTCTTGGTAACCCATCAACAACAGTCACTGCTTTCATCTATATTGGATCTCTAGAAATGTTTGTCTCTTCATTGGATCTGGTCTGATGGCATCTTCTTAACAAGTTTTGGTGTGGGGTATGTTGATGTCATCTCTCTTTTCAGTTAACATGGGAAAATCTATCAAACTAATCAGTCCAGTCACTAGAAGTGACTGACTGTTGGCCGCTGAGGTCATCGCCTAGGGTTAAGCTTTCATTGACTCTACTTCTTTTGAATGGAATTGAGACAAAATAAATGTACAACAAGTGACTACTTCATACTCGTCATGTCATGTTCGTAGCTCATAAAAATCTTTAAAAGCTTCTCTTTTGGAGAAAAAATCATAATTCATAAAGTTGACACTTTTCATAAAAGAAATTATGAAACTCATGGAATAATCAATAAAGACCATAAAACATATCTAGAAACTCATGGGAATTGGGAAACGAATAAGCTANATAAAGACCATAAAACATATCTAGAAACTCATGGGAATTGGGAAACGAATAATCATAAATAGATCATACTTGATCTTAACCTTAACAATTCAAGAAGAAGGGTTTTATGTGAATTTTCATGAAAGGGTTTTATGGGAATGGAACAGAGTGTTCCCATATGTGAGATAGCCTTACATAGCTTAAGTACAATTAAACAATCGGAGAACAACTTAAATCTTGATGAAAAATGCCTAACTTTCACCTATTTACTTGGGGTGAGGTTTTTATTGAAATTCTAAGATGATGTGTACTACCCCGGAAGTGCTTAAGACTAGACTCAGGATTTGAAATGAAAAGTAGCAGAGAAACCAGAAATTTTTCTCAGAATGACTCATGGTACGAGTCATTGGTAGGTTTGATGAATTGTGGGAAGCAGTCGTGGTTGGGTTCTGCTGTGAGGATTTCTGTGACAATGATTCTAAGGATGACCTTTTGGTTGATGTAATGGATCGTTGAAAATGAGTTGTTGTGAGGGTGATCATGATCAAGGAGGCAGGCACGAGTCATGGAACAACTCATTAGTTGGATCCACGAGTCATTGTATGTATCCGTTGGAAGGATTTCCAGGAAGGGGACAGTGGTGGAAACAGATGGTGACGACGAGTCGTTGGGACTACTAACGACTCTTCATGTTCGAGCGTGGTAGCAGACCTGTGATTGGCAAATGGGATGAAGTAACGATGGAAGTAACGACCCGTGGGAGCCAGTAACGACCCGTTGTACTGGTCGTTGTCATTCGCAGTGCAGAAATTTTAGGTTTTTCATTAATGGTATTTTCATCATTTCTAAGCCCTAAGATCCTAAACTACGTCATTTTAAGCTTATCTAGTAGGGTGTTAAGGGTGTTAAACCTATTCTAAGTATCTCCACTCCATGCATGCAACTTAGAGCCTTTCCTTGAAGATCAAGTTTGAAGAATTTCTTCAAATTCTCTCCAATTTCCTTTGGGCTTTCTAGTGGGAGTGTGAATCATATTTACCCAGGTATGTAAGGCCATGAATGAGAGTTTTTTTCACTCTCATACTCTAAATTCTTCTCAATTTCATGGATTTCAATTCTAGATTCAAGTTTCATGATCTTATGGGGTTTATTCCAATGCTTGTGAAATTCTCTATGATCTATCTATGGGTCAATTTCCTTTATGTATCAAATCATGTTTTATGATCTATGGGCAGATTTTATAATTATTTTGATTATTAATTTATAGTTTTAAATTTTAACTAAATTATGCCCAATTATGTATTCTTCATGAAAAGTCAAGTTATGATTACATTATGATCTTGATCTTCTTAAGCCCTAAATCATGATTTATGATTTATGATATGATTTCTCTCAAGTACTCATCATGGATTTATGAATATCAAGTATATACATGTTTTACAAGTATGCATGGATTTCATGATTTATGAATTTATGACTCTTGGCTAATTCGCGGGCCATATTCATGGCTAATCATGTATTTCAAGTGGGATCCATCATGTTATTATTCATTTCTCCATGAACTTCATGAATGATTATACGATTACGATATGAGCCCTCATGCGCATGTTTTTGGGAGCAGTATTTAGCACCAAGTAGACCCGGTGTTCAGGTAAACCCCGTAGTCTCAGAACAATGTGCCACCATAGGTATATATATATTTATTATTGGATCCCTGTGATATCACCACGCATGCACGTCCCCCTGCCTGGCATGCTGGGGATGGTCCAGACCACTTGGGCGAAATAGTGGGGAATCATCTAAGGCTCTATCATAATGGTGTCGGTTAAGACGAGCCCTCTCATTGTTCCTCATGATTTATACATGGCTATGTTTGTGTTAATTTGGCTCAAGTTATGTTTAATAAAATTTTCTGCTATGATTATGATTATGACTGGATTACAAAAATCTTGAGCCCTTATGTTTACATTGTGATACTTAATTTATGATCATGTTGTCCTACTCCTATGAACTCTTATGTATTTTAATTGTCCATTTTACTTATCTTGCATACTTAGTACATTCCAAGTACTGACCGCATACTCTATGCTGTATCATTTCATGATATAGGTCCGAGGAATCAGTCTCAGCCGCATCATTAGTCCTGCTCTGCTCTCAGACCTATCTACCCAGTATTGGTGAGTCCTCATCCCTCGAGGACATTCAGTTATCTATATTTATGTTCTTTCAGTTACAGACTTTCATCGAGCTAGTTGGGGATGTTGTCCCATCAGCTCATCAGTTATGTTAGAGGCTATTCAGATATTATGTAGAAATAAATTTGTTATTTCTGATCCGATATTAGTTTTATATGTATGCAAACTTCCAGTTAAGCATGTTTTATTATATCAGTATCTACTTATAGTATGCTCTTAGTTGATATGTTCATGTGATGGATTGACTTGGAGCCTCTCAGGGTTCTTTGTCTCGTGTCTTGATCTGGGCCTATGTTCGGATCGTGACATGATGGAAGATAATTATTTCCATGTGCTATCATAAATTCCCATTAAAAATGCATGAAAAATCTTAGAATATGCTTACCTTAATGTGGGAGGACTTAGAGAAGAGGAGTACCGAGCTAGGGCTAGAGAAAAGTGAAAAAGTGGAAGAAAAGTTGAATTTTTCATATTTATGAGAGTTGCATCAGAAAACTTGCGGAAGTCTTGGTACTAGTTATAATTCTGTAAAATTGACTTATGGTTCATAAGTCAGGCTGTAAGTCTAACCCAAAACTCCTCTTCCTATTTATGGTGTCAGTTGAGAACCATAAAATAAATCTACGATCCGTAGATCAAACTGTCTGTCAACCTAAAAGTTTTCATTCCTTTGAATTTTCATCATAGTGTCAAGTAAGGCCCGTAAAATCATTCTAGATCATTTGTCAGACTAGGATTTTTTCTTTCTCTAAATTTCAATTTACAGCACCAGTTACAACCTGTAGAATCCATCTACGGTCCATATATTGGATTGTCTATTGATTTCAATTTTGCACATCCCCTGAAGTTATCATCTGTGACAAAAAGTAAGACCTGTAAATTAAATCATAATTCTTAACAGTGACTTAGTAAAACATGGCGCCCTTCATACATTGAATTATGACCTATAGAATTCATTTACGGTTTGTATGTCATCTACAGTACCTGTACAGTGATTTTCTACAACTTTTTTCTTTTGTCATTTCAACTTTTGGATGCTTCCATACTTTTTTTAAATGATTCACACACTACATATACCCTATAAATCATGTGANCAGTTCAGTTTTCCTTTGATTTTATTAAGGGTATCTATAAATCATGTGAATGACCACATTTCCATAATTAGGGTCCATTTGCTTATGTATAAAGATTGAAAATCCTTTCCAAAGGTACAAGGTGTTACACTAATAGTTTTGTAAACTTGAGATTAAGTTGTAGGTTGGTGATCTTAATAGCAATGTTCACTTAGGCTTTAGACCCCTGACGAAAAGGTAATATCATTCTCTTGAGACAAATTCACTCTAGTTAGGTTCCTCTCAAAGATAGCATGATACTCCTTCACACTTTATCAAAACTAGTACCAAACCTTTCCACTAATATCATAACATAATCATTTCTAGTAAAATGATGAAGATATCGCCTTTATCTCGTGTAGGATAGATATCATTGAATGGCTTCACCTTCCAACTATAAAGAAACCACCTCTATCTTCTCTTCTGTTGGAATATTCTCCACGGAAAATAATTGTTTGATTTTGAATAACCAGGTTCTCAACTCATCTTCGGTGAATCTCAAGAATTTGATTCTTGACCATCGAGAGTGATTCGAATGATGAGAAGTATAACTAGTTGGCTCTTCCCCATCTATTCTCTCTTTGATTATCTCAAATCAAATGGACCATCCTCTTGTTCTACTAGATTTTATCCTTTCTATGCTCTCATAAAGACGCGATTCAATATCTTAAGACAATCACTATTTTATCCAATTTCTTCAAATTGGAAACTTCACAAGCTAGATTCCCATTTCTACCTCTTTTGTATCATCTCACACAATTCTCCCACTTCTGAAGGAGAATTCTCATTGATTGATTCTATAATTCAAGTACATTATCCCTCATATATTGATTATAATTGTGTGGTTAATGTCTTATTAAGATGTTTTGAGCTTATTACATATTTTATATATGTAGAAAGTTTTTTTAATTGAAAGAGTCGAAGGGTGGTGAATTGGCAAGAGCAAGAACATCTACATGCTCTCATTCTGACCAGGCTAATAAGCTAAGGGACCTGGTAGAATTGTAAAATAATAAAATATTGGTGAAATTACAATTATAATTGAAAAATAAAATGAAAAAAATAAAATATCTTCAAGCTGAGGTGCGGATATCTCGCTCTCTTTAAGGAGATTCAAGTCCACTACAACAAAACTTTACCGGTCCAGCAGTAATCTTCTCGACTTGTCCCGTCTAGGATACAACAATCCAGCAATACTGTATGACTCAACAAACACTGGATAAGAGTTGAGTCCAAAGCTCTACCAAAAGAACACCTTCCTTTAGCTATATAAAACTCTATTTTCTACTCACTTTTTTCACTTTATATTCTTCCTTCTACCACACCAAAAGACAAGACCACCACTATTTATAGGTGAAGAATTATTTCTTGTCATGAATTGGAAGAATGTGGATAATAAAGTGGGTAAGCAATGGGAGAATTATGTCTTAGAGGTTACATAAGTTACAAGGCATAATAAGTTAGAATAATGGGAGAATAATGAGATAGAGGTTATGGAATAATGAAGGTCACATTCATCACAATGAATGTGGAAAATAAAAAATACTAAAAACTATTTTGCAATATTAAAATGTCATACAAATTCCAATAATCTCCCACTCATTTTAATATTAAAGTAAGAGAGTTTATCAACTGAATGGAGACTATTATGCATAATGAAGGTGTGCTCTGCATTGAACATTCACTTAGTAAAAAATTAATCTTTACTCTAGAGTCATAGTGGTCTCAAACTTGAACTATGACTACTTAAGGAAAATAAAGTATCACCGCTTAGACACAATAATCAAGGTGTTGACATGAGTTTTAATAGCCAGCACATTATGGCCTTGTGTTATTCTAGTTTCATGAGTGTCTTTAAGAACAAGCCCTATTCTCATAGGAAGCGGCCTACTTTCACACTCACATAGATAAAATCTGTCGAGAGTGCTCCTGTAGGTTTAGAACCCCACTCATATGAGCTACATATTTTAATTAAGAGTTTTTTAAACTCAACCTCCACAAATAATTACAGGAAAAATACACTCACATCATAGGGAGGAAATAAAAAATAATAGTGCATTTCACAACAAGTCATCATATGATTCATTTTTCTTCATTGAACCTGGTTATAGGATCTCTAGTCCCTAGGTTGTATTTCCTCATATATGACTCATGAATTTATGGGCTTCAATTTCATCCCCCTCGATGTGCTCAAGACCTTTTCTCTTACTAAGACCTTAGTCAGTGGATCTGTAAGATTATTACAAGATTTGACGTAATCAATATTAATTGTACCACTTGTTAAATATGATCTTACTGTACTGTGTTTTCTCCTTATGGGTTTGGATTTATCGTTGTAATAACGGCTTTGAACTCTACCAATTGCAGCAGTGCTATCACAATAAATTAAAATAGAAGAAATTGGTTTTTCAAAATAAGGTTTTTGAAATAATAAATCTCTCAACTAATTCGCTTCCTCACTAGCTGAAACTAAAGAAATTAGTTCAACTTCCCTGTATAGTTAATAATAATTATTTATTTTTTTGATTTCCAACAAATAGCACCAACTCCCAAAGTAAAAATATAACCAGTAGTAGAAAAAAAATTACTAAACAAAGTGTTCCAATATGCATCAGAAAAGACTTCAAGTACAGCAGGATATTTTCTATAAAACAAGCCACTTATTTTTGTCCCAATTAAATACCTCATAACTCTCATTATGGCATGCCAATATTCATTACCTGGCTTACTTGTAAACCTGCTAAGTATTCCAACTGCATATGCAATATCAGGTCGAGTGCAATTAGTCACATATCTCAAACTTACAATTAAGCTAGCATACTCCTTTGATTTATCACATTATTTTCACTTTATATAGAAAAAAAGTGAACACTTGAATCAAAAGGAGTTACAACATGCTTGCAGTCAAGAAATTTTTTTTTTTTCAAAAATTTTCTCAACATAATGTGACCGGTCAAGGAAGATTTTATCACATGTTCTAGTAATTTTTATGTCAAGAATACATTTTTTCACACCAAGATCTTTCACATCAAAATGGCTTGTAAGAATATTTTTAGTTCTCCAATGACCTTCATGTTAGAGCCATCAACAAATCATAAACATAGAGGCAAACAATAACATGTGAATTATTCCAAAACTTATGATAGATGCACCTATCACACTCATTTATTTTAAAATTATTTTTCAATCATGCAAGAATCAAATTTCTCATGTCATTACTTTGGTGTTTGTTTTAAGTCATACAGGAATTTAGTAAGTTTACAAACTTTATTTTCTTGGCCTGCTTTAACAAAATCTTTGGATTGTTCCATATAAATCTCCTCATCCGGGTCCCCATTTAAAGAGCAGTTTTTGCATCTATTGATGAATATGCAAATAAAAAATTACAGCAATAGCAATTAGAAGTCTAATGGATATAATTCTTGTTACCGGAGAAAAAGTCTCAAGATAGAAGTAGAAGAACTAGGTAGTGACAAAATATTTTCTCCGGTCCTTTGAACCCCACTATTTTTATAATCAAATAAAAATTTATTTTCATGAAAAATAACAGCACCTGATTCTATTATTATATTATCTTCAAGATTAAAAAACTATAAGTTGTACTATTTGAAGCATAACTAAGAAAAGCACAAGTAGTAATTTTTTTTACCCAACTTAGTAATTTTGGGATCCATTAGCCTTACATAGGCTAGACAACCCCAAACTCTTAGATTTCCCAAATTTGGCTTGTGACATTTCTACAACTTAAATGTTGTTAATTTTGTCCTTTTATGAGGCATTCGATTTAACACATAACAAGCAGTTAAAATAGTTTCACCCCACAAATTTAGAGGTGCACTTAACTCAATAAGTATGACATTAGTCAACTCAACCAAAGTTCTATTTTTACTTTCCGCTACACCATTAGATGCAGAAGAATAAGGTGGAGTAGTTTAATGAATTATTCGCAATGATATAACAAAAGAATTAAACTCATTAGACTCATATTTACTGCCTCTATCACTTCTAATTCTTTTTATTTTTCTGCCAAACTGATTTTCAATCTCTTGGAGATAAATTTTAAAATTTTCAAACGCATCACTTTTATTTTTCATCAAGTAAACATATATATACTTAGAGAAATCATCAATAAAAGTGATAAATATATATTTTCTCCATGATTTAAAACTTCTCCAAGTTCACAAATATCAGTGTGAACTAATTCTAACAAATCAGTTTTTCTTTCAACTTGAAAATGAGGTCTTTTAGTGATTTTAACTTTACTACAAGCTTCACACTTTTCAAAATTCTTTTTAACCATTGGAATTAATCCTAAACTACTCATGATTCCTAGATAACTATAATTGATATGACACAAATGAGCATGCCAAAAATTAGTAGAAAAGAGTATACACAGAGTAGAAACTTTATTCATTTCAACGTTCAACTTGAAAATACCATCACAAGCATACCTCTTTTCCCATAAAAATATTATTTTTCACTATTACATATTTGATCAGACTCAACACTTTGTCTGAAGCCTACTTTATTAAGAAGAAAACTAGACATCAAATTTTTTTCCCATGGAAGGAGTAAAAAGTACACCTTTCAATTTTAACATCCTTCCAAAGGTGGTTCAACTTGACATCTCCCTTTCCAAGCAATTGGGTAGTGTGAGAATAACCAAGAATGATGGTTTTGGGATCCTCAAAAGGAGTATATATTTGAACTAGTCTTTGTCATAGTAGACATGACGGTTTGCACCAGAATCAGTCCACCATCCATCAATATTTTCAACCATGTTTATGTCTGTTATCACTGCCACAAAATGCTCTTCGATAAAGTTTGCTTGAGGTGTAGGACCATATTTTCGAAATTTGCAAAATTGAGCAATATGTCCACTATTGTCACAGATAAAGCATGATCCTGCGTCTTAAACTTGTTGAGTTTGGTTATTACCACCATTATTTTATTTGGGAGGTCTACCATTATTTTTCTTAAAATTTTTCTTCTTAAGCTTCATTATTTGAAGTAATTAAATTTTCCTTCGTTGTGAGGTTTCTCTCTTTTGATTTTAAAAGTGCATCTTGGCCCCTTGTCTCCTCTTCCACGCGGATTCGCATTATCAACGTCTCAAGTGAGGTTTTCTTTTGTTTGTGGTGCATAGCTTTTTGAAACTCCTTCCAAGAAGGTGGAAGTGTATTTATTATGCCACAAATAATAAGGTTATCTCCAATTTTTATCTCCTCGGACCTGAGCTCTCCAACAACTATTATAAAGTCTTGAGTTTGGTCTACTACTGATTTATTATCCACCATTTGAAAACAAAGAAAAATCTGCTAGCAGCATATTTTTTCGCTCCAGCCTCCTCGGTATCGTACTTACTCTGTAATGCTTTCTAAATTTTCTTTGTACAAGAGTAAGTTCTATCATTTTTATCATAAAAAGTATTAGATAGACAATTAAGAAGATAATATTCACATTTGTAAGAATCGTCTCAACTTTCTTTTAAAGAGAAATTAGTTCGTTATCATTCATGGAAGAGTTGTCTACTTTATTTGGGTTCTTCTCAATTCACACATAAGAAACATTGAGAAGACTTAAGTAGAAAAGTACTTCACCCTTCCATCTCTTGAAATGAGTATCTTTGAACTGAATGGCTTGTTAAAATCTCCCATCTTGACATCCGCAGATTTTTCAATTGTAGCCATTGAATTTCAATAAAATTATTGGTGAAGTTACAATTACAATTGAAAAAAGAAATAAAGAAAATAAAATATTTTTAGGCTGAGGCATGGATATCTTACTCTCTTTAAGAGATTCAAGCCCACTACAGCAAAACTTTATCGGTCCAGCAGTAAGCATCTCGACTTGTTCCCTCCAGAATACAACAACTCTGCAATACCATATGATTCAACAAACTCTAGACAGGAGTTGAGTCCAAAGCTCCACCAAAAGAACACCTTACTTTAGCTAAATAAAACTCTCTTTTTTACTCATTTTTTACACTTTATATTTTTTTTTCTACCACAACACAAGATAAGACCACCACTACTTATAGGTGAAGAATTCTTTCTTGTAATAAACTAAAAGAATGTGAATAATAAAATGGGTAAGTAATGAGAGAATTATGCCTTAGAGGTTACATAGGTTATAAATAAGGTAGAATAATAGGAGAATAATAAGATAGAGGTTATGGAATAGTACATAAAGTTCACATTCATCATAATGAATGTGAAAAATAAAAAATACTAAAAAATATTTTACAATATTAAAATGTCATACAAATTCCAACACGAAATCCTACCAAAGGCATCTTCCATAGATTGCAGTTGTTGAACCTTCATGAGGAGGTGTTCGTCGACCTCCTCAGGTAGCAACCCTATAGGCATGCAACTTTAAGTTTTTCCTATCCAAATTTGGGTGGGATTGAACTATCTCCTACAAAATATAGATCATATATAAATCCCTAAAAATATTTTTTTTGGAGGAGAACACACAACTTTTGGAGGCAAGATCAAGCAAGGAGCGAAAGCGGGGGGAATTCGACTTAGAGTTTCTGCTATTTTCATTCTTTTACTTATTTGTTATGGAAGTCTATGCTAATATTCTTAAATAATTTTAAAAGTAGATAGATTTTTTTCTAGGATTTTAATGAAACCTTTTATATGAACTTTTGGTCCATTTTTTTATATAATTGAGCCTTTTAATTCTCTACTTATTCAACTACGTACTTATCTTAGTTAATTGAAGATTATTTATTTTGTGTTGCACAAGAAATAAAACATATTAAGTAGTTATTGAAAAACATCATTCCTCGGGTATATCAGAAATAAATATTGTGGGTTTAAAAGCAATATTAGAGTAACAAAGTTTTGGCATAGTCATAGTGAGTTGTGAGAACTTTCCACCTAGAATAATTCAAAAGATTATCAAAACTACTTGGAAGAGTATTGTGTATGTAGAGTGCTCGCGATTAGTAGGGAAGAAATCAATGAGATTATAGTTAATGTAGTGATAAGGAAGTCGATAATTGAAAAATTCATAACTCTACGCCTACTTAATCTTGAAGTCAATCCATTCTCTTTGGTTGATAATTTAATATTCATTAGTTAATTAATTAAAAATAAAAATCTTATTTTTCATAACTCCAAAAATGTTAACTTTTCTTCTTTGTGATTTTGAACAGCTATAACTAATGTTAGTTCTCTTTTGAATCCGACTCCAAATTTAAGAATCGGATTATATTTGTGACAACCGCTTATCCTTTTTAGAACATTTTTGAGTGTGATCAAATTTGACACCATTGTCGGAGAACGAATGATTTAGTTGTAGTTGTAAAAAATATATATGTATGTATGTATATTACTTATTGATTTGAGAAACATGGAATCTTGAAACTAAGGAATTTTTTATATTGGTAATTCTACTTTTGATCTTCCTTATGTATACTGCGGAGGAAACCATCCATGGAACAATTATAAAAATATTTTTGGGAGCAAGTTATGTACATCAAATCAATCTTATGTGTGTAATGTGTGGTGGTCAAAATGGTCAGTTTATGGTTGTGATTATATTTATTATCCTCCTACAACTCCTCATTATGATGGATCTATTTTTTCTTGTAAAGTTAATAGGAATTAAGAACAAGGAGATGTTGATATTAAAGCGCCTTGTGGAGCAAGATGATGAGAAACAATTGTAGATACAAAGGCATGAAGCAACTTTTTACAACTTGAAATCTCAAGTGAGTCAATCAATCGAAGTTTTAAATGCTCAATAAATTAATATTATGGATAGTATGCAAGAAGAGCGTTAATAAGAGGGAGAACTTGAGGTGCTAACGCACGAGTTTTGAGTAGAACACTAATAACCTAATCAACTAGAATCTGAGAATGCTGATATTGAAGAAGTAATAGTAGATTCAACCAAGGAAATTGAGGATACAAATTTAGTTGTCTAGTGTGATTGATGTTGAAGATGTCGAATGTCTTGAAATTCAAGTATTTGAGCTTATTGGACCTCATTTCAAACACTTTATTATTATTTTTTTCGGATGGTTAAATGAAAACGGATCCTTATGAATAATAAAAGGAGTCAAGGAAAGAGGTAGATGAGACATGTATTCTAAACTTTTTGAGGCCCTCTAAATAAGGATATACTCCTGAAATGAAAGACATAAAGTGCATAAAGAATGATCCAATTTTTGACTCACAAAAATTTGTACTGCCTCAAGAGCAGATCATAAAATAGAACCAAAATTATAGATCCAATTCATAAGCTCGAGGTGGAGGCAAAAGTGATTCATGTTATATCGCAATGTTAAACTAGGCGCTTATTGAGAAGCAACTCAATTTTACTGTTTTCTCCCATTTTTAATGTATTTTTATTTTATTATGTTCTTTTTGTAGTGTTATTTTTGTTTTATATGAGCATGAGAAGAGAAGCCATTTGAAGGATGAAAACGAGAGTAAGATTATTGAAACAAGTATGGGGTGCCAGAAAAAAAAAGACCACACGCTTGGGAGTTTTGAGTACCCCGTGAGCCACTATTTCTTCAATATTTGGTATACCAGGGGGACTCTTTTATCATCTTATATTTATAGTGTAAATTGGAGACTACACAAGTTGAAGTGTGGGATGGAGAGATTGTTCGGGTGATTTCCTATACTATTTAGTTGTGTTATTTGTGTGTTGAAAGACGCTAAGAAACTTGAAATATTTTTTAAAAAAATTAGGTAGAAATAATCCGCGTTAGTTTTTGTTTTATGACTGTATTCTTTTCCATGAGATGATTTTCTTTTGAACTGGATGATTTTAGATAGATTTTTTAGTGTGAACTTTTCTCGACGATGGATGAAAACTTTCTTGAGGGAATTAGTATTTATGATGAATGAGCAGGGAAAGAAAAGGAAGAATTTTAGTATCTTGAACTATGTGGCATATTTCATATTGGGGTTTAGGTTTGAACATGTGTATTGTATACCTTTTTCAGATGCTTTGAGAATTTGTATGATCTTCGTTTGACGCTGAAGGCTCGATTTTTAACTTTTATGTTTACCTCTTGTGCTTGAATTAAATTTATTTATTGTGCCCTATTGCTTTAACTTGAGAGTCATGAGTAAATTGTATGGCGTGGATCATGTGCATTGTGTGAAGTGAGATTTAGAAGATAATTTGTGTCATCCTTTGTTAGTCTAGAACTTATCCTGTATGTGTTCTAAATAATTAAGTCATATTAAATATGGGGGATAGCATAGGCATTTCTTTGAGCAACCCTTTTAGCCTTTTTGTCTACCAATGTCAACAGTATCCTTAGTCAGCCCTTTTGAGCCTACAAGTCTATTATTTGACACCCATGTTTCAAACTTCTACGTTTTTGTTCTTAACTGATTCTTTTTGAACCTTTACCTCTGAAAGCATTTAACTTGTAAAAATAAGCGCTTGAAAGAAGTAAGTGGAAAAAACAAATAGCTTATCAGTGAACTAAAGAAAGGAGAGAAAAATTAGGTTCATTAGCTGAACAAAAAGAAAAAAAATGATAAAAAAAGAAAAGAATAGAAAAGAAAAGAGAGAAGCCAAATAAAAGATGTTGATATATAACAAGGGTTTTATTGAAGAACAAGAAAAGAAAGAATCAAAAAGACTAACTGAGAATTAAATGCAATGATCTAGAATGGGGAAGGGGGTGCCTATATATAGGCATAAGACTAATCCTAATCCTAATGCCCATAGGACTACCTAAAATCCTAATGCCCATCTGCTAACAATTATATGGGCTAACAAAAGACACTCTTTGTTATTAGTTAGTGAAATTATTTATGTTTCATGGGTTGAAAGCAAAGAGAGTTTCATGTTGTAGTGTATAATGAGTAATTGAATCATGGTTATGAGAAAGATGCGCTTCAAAGTTATAAAAAAAATAAAAAAACAAAAAAAAAGTGGTGTGCATTAAAGTGTTTAAGAAGGTCAGATCACTATTTTTCTAAATTTATCTTACTCGTACAGTCGTACCTTAGTCTATATTACAGTCTATGAAAGTTCTACTTTATTTCAGATTGGACGGACTTAGATTAGTTGAGTCTTAACTACAGGCAAGCCTATGGTACGATCACGGAAGGTCCATGATGTTTCTTTGTGAGAGAGAAAATTCTTTCTATTGTTAGTCCTTAAAATATATTTAAATTTTATTTGACTGTGTGAACTGAATTCTCTCTAAATTTGATTGGTGAGGGCACAGTTTTCACAAAAAAATTGTGAGGTATTTGATTCTTAAGTTGGCATAGTGAGAAAGTCTAGAATTAATAGGAGGAAG
>JACEIK010003268.1:22886-34804 GCA_018107945.1 Datura stramonium | reverse complement strand
CCTTACTCTCAAAATCGCAATAGGAATAATGAATTCGGACTTGAAATTTTAATTCTGTCCAGCTATATAAAGGGTGCGAATTTTATCACTAAAAGTCCAATTTTATCACTAAAAGCCCAAATTTTTTCACTAAAAGTCTGCACCCGAATTGAATTTTTCTCTTTGCACCAACAACATTTATTTTCATTAAAATGGTCATAACTTCATCATACGAACTCGAAATATGATGATTTTTTCCCAATAGCTTCTAAATAAGGATACATACCTACTAGTTCAATCAAAACTCTATTTAGTGCTTATTGGCCCATTCAAATATTATTTTTACTCGTCTAAGAATTATTTTATTTTTTGCGATAAAAATCCGATCTTGACTTATTGAAATTGCACCAAACTTTTTAGACCACTCTTATAATTCATGTAAGAATTTTGAAAATCTCAGAAAAAATTTCATTCTCTAAAACTAAAAACGAACCTCTGAATTGTCACATTTTATGCTTAAACTATGTTAAAACACCTAGAACATTCAAATCCACCCGAAACTTATTGAAATTAAATTAAAATTTGCTGACAAGTCCAAAGTAATCTTACAAACCTGTTGGAACTTTCAAATCCTTAAGCAGAGCTTATTTAGTCAACTATTTGATCGAGCTCAACTCTTAACTTTAAATTCTACTAGAATGCAACTCTTGTGTTTGAAACTCATTCAAAACCTCTCGAACACAAACCAAATATGCAAATCAATCATAAAAATATTTAAGATCTATTGGAATCATCAAATCACCGATATGAGGTCGTTTTGACCAAAAGTTGACTGTGGTCAAACTTAGCTTCCTTAAAACTCAAAATATCAACTAAAGGCTCAAATTAATCCCAATACACTTTTGGATTCATGAAAACCATCCAACTAAGTTATAAATCACTATTTGGAATTAACAGAGCTTTCAAAATCCGAATCCAATCTCATTAACCAGAAATGTTGATTTTGGTCAAACCTCTCAAATTTTTAACCTTCAAAATTGAAAATTCCATCCAATCTTCATTCGATCACCTCATAAATTATGACACCTATTCTCGCAAGTCATAAACATCACAATAAAGATACAAAAAGGTTTACATTAGGGAAATGAGTCAAAAATCACAAAATGACTATATGGGTCATTACATCACCCACCACTTAAACATCCGTTCGTCCTCGAATAGGCAAGAAAAAGTACTAAGACAGTCTAGGAGCTATAAATATACATGGTAGGCCTCATACATGAACTCTCAAGAAAGAATTATATTTGTAGTTCTGCTTATTCACTCTAACCGTCAAATCTTCTTTTGTTTTAGCCCGTAAGACTATATCTCCATATTTCAAAATTAAAACTTCTCAAAAAAACTTATTTCCATATATTTGAATTGTCTCTGCATACAATACCTAATTTGAAATCATAATAATAATTCTGACTGTAATTAATTCATCAACATGCATCGTAGTCACCATAATTCAATTACTATGCCGAAATCCATTACTAACTCTGTACTAGTAAAATACTTAGATCCAACTAATCATCCTTTCACATCCTCTAGAGCCATTATTGGTACCAAGAACCCTTAGAAAACACATTGTCACACACCACATATCAAAATCATCATTCTGTTTTGTCATAAAAGGATCTTTGCCTATTCCGAGCCAATTGTAAGTATTTCTATTAGAAACTAGCCTTATCCAAGGTCGATTGGCTCATTCAAAGTCTAATAGTTTTGTTTCGTCTAGCTGAAGCAACTGAGATAGAAACTAATATCTACTTGCATACAAATCTTCAAATGGTATGCTTCACCCACTATTCTAGAATTTTTTTTTCAAACCAAATCTATAGAAAATAACTGATCTCCCAAAGGCTTCCCGTATCTATTAATATATTCCCAATACACCATCAACTATCTATGTAACTCCTTGAAACTGTTTGTGCAGTTTTCATCGATAAAATAGTATCGTTTCCACACGATATCCTCAATAAAATTGCATAATTGTAAGTCTTCCAATAATATGTCTGTAAGCCACCTGGAAGAACATGAACAATCTAACCCAGTGTAGAATAAATCATTACCTCATATTGCTAATAGTTATCCAAACTGACCCCAACTCTTCACAAATCACTACTCAAATTTTTTTATAAGTTTGTGCGAGCCTATTCCAGCTTTCATTCATAAATGTTCTACCATGTGCTGTCGTTCATGAACTCAAAGGCTAAAATACACCCAGTCATTAACTTAGCACTAAGAACCTATATCTGATGTCTTCTTTTTTCACATTTATCAAGTCATACTAATCACACAATTCTGTAGAACTTCATGGGATTTGAATACATCAAAGTATCAAATATGTGAACATATTGTGCTTATCCATAACATATTTATCACTCTAGACTCTTCGACACAGGTGTGTAGCCTCATACCCCATAACTCTGAATCACAAATCACTAAGAGCAACACCTAGTTATGCCTTTAACAATTCCTAAAAGTAAAACTTATTGCAATTCATGTTCCTTTTTTTTCTTTTTCTTTTTGGCACAAGTTCTCTCGCATCATCCATAATTGATATTTTCAATTCTTCTTATCTTACCAGTCCACACTCAAATATAATCAACTACCAGAAATATAGTCTAACATAGAAAATCCTGATTTCTGATCCAAATCATATAAATAACTCCTTTTACTTGATCAATTTTAGACCATTCACTTGAGGATGTCATGTTACCCTGCATTTTAGTGCACCACAGATCATTCTTCCATTGATCTTAGATGTCAATCATCTGAACCTCACTAGTTACGAAACTCAAACCCACCATGAAACTTACCACGACTCTTAGCTAAAATGTTCATAGAATTTCTCCTCCAAGCATACTCAATAATTTACACCTTATCTGATTAATACATTATAATGTCACTATAATCATTACAAGATCCAAGTAATCACGTTGTTTTGAATTTAAGTCCCTCTTTTCTAAAGATGCACCCCTAACTTTTCAAATCAAAACATATATCCTAATCCTTATTTTCTCCCAAATGTCAGATTCCATTTTCAATCACATTTACCTTTATAAACTAAAAATCCTTCAGATCTGCTTGAGAAGTGTTTCAAAATACCATAAGTCTTTGTATAAAAGTTGAGCCAATCATAAGAGCTGTAATAAACCACAAATCTTGGGTGTATGAAAGTCTTCCCTAGCTTACTCAAATCTTTTAAACCGAAAACCTTCAAAATTAATCCCATCATAGTTATAACCCATCACAAAGTCTTCTAACCAAAGTACTTAGCAATGTCTAAATAATACCTCAAACCACCAATACATTGGTTGAAATATGTAGGACAATTCCCAATCACCAAACGCACATTCCTACTAACATTCTCATGTAGCTTTATGCAAGCCTACCCATTAAGAGCTCCCCTTATCCACAAGTTCCTTACCGCAATACTGATTCACTTCTCTTGGCCTCAACTGATCTTACTGGCCTCAATTAAATCTCTGAAGTGCACTTCACAACACGAACTTGTTAACACCTAACATTGATCTACCACTTTAAATGCCCTTACTAACTGATACCTCGCTCGAGTGTCCGTAAGAGATGATTGATTATGAAAAAACACTCTTTTGTCTTATCAATTTCGACCAGAACATTTTCAGTAGACCGTACGACTATTTTTTTCTGTCCTCCTACTCCATAGAGTTATATCAGTTGTGATAGTGGAAACTTTCTAGTTATTTCAAACTACATGTAATGTCGATTGACATTCTTCTAAATAAGTGAAATATCGTATAGCTCCTCAAATAATTGACCTTCACACCTGTTAAAGCCATATATATTTCTATTAATTTCGCTCTATGAAAGCCTACTAGATTTACTACTTTTCTACACCATAACCATTGAGAAGTTCATACCTAGATCACACCACATATTTCTATACGTCGAGTAGCTAGAATGCATTATGCAAACTGACCCGTCTCTGGCCCAAAATGCCATGTATCCCCGCATTCATCTCAAGCAAACTTGCAAACATACTCCTTACTAAAGAATTATCACTATATATTTCCATAAAATTTGATCACAATGGGAAACTTTCCCCCCCTCATATTCAGTTCTTCCTTTCATAAGACCTAGTTCATAAAAGAATATTTTTACACCCCTTGGCTCTATCAAGTAGACAATATAATATTGTGATTAGTGTATAGTAAAAGTCAAACCATTCAAATACTCTTCATTTTATCTCTACTTTGTGAGAAAGAAGGAACACCCTTCATACGAACCACAAAATAAATAATACCACATCGAACCTCATTAGAAGAAAATATTTTTTTTCATGTCTTACAACTTGTCCTCTTACCTGATCTGCTGGTCCTCCACAATTTTAAACCTTCTTTAAGATTATAGTATATGTATTTATTTCATCACTGAAATGTCGAATCTTTGTTGATATAGTCATTCCATAAGATTATAATATAAATTTGATCTCCGTCAAAATATTTTTATTCTCATCATAACTTGAGCAACCCAACCTTGTTATGTCAAACCTCATTAATTGTAGTCTTCAAATTCACAACACTTATTACCTAGTAATGTCACTAATTGTGCAATTCCTAATAGTCAACTCTTTGCCCAAAACCAGCTATGCTATATATGTACTCCTTCTATTATTAAATAACTGATCATACAAGATAAAGTGATCATAAAGTTCTTCACGCATCATTCGCATTCTCCTATGAATATTACCAAACTGAAATTTTTAAATTACAACCTCACACAATCTACTTGAAATCATAGCTACTGTCTAAATTTGGCCACACACCCCTCAAACTATCCTACCTTTTCTTTCTTGATTCAACCTCTTAATCTATACTGTGTGATGTCATCATCAACTATTAATGCATAAATTCAATAACATGTCCTCACCATCAATGAGAGAATGGAACAAAAATATATAAAGAATCGGGTTGAACGAAAAAGACACACGATAAATAATCAAAGAATAGAGTTTCATAAAATCTTGTAGCCTCTCGAAGATAAGTTATGGACATCTCCGCATCAATCTGCAAGTCTCTACTAGACTCTGCTCTTATACTTAGTGGGACCTATGAACCATGCTTTTATACCATGTTGTCATGACCCCAAGATCTTCATTGAGCTATTAGGACACCCACCATTCCCATAGGCGAACATCATTCTTTTAATAATTATTTCACAATATGAATGATGTAGAAGTAATGAAAAAAAGCAACTAACTTCTATAAGTATGGAATAGACGAGTCAAAAAATTGTTGCAACCCCAAGACCTGGTGACACTAGTACAAGAGCATCTATGAGTACGAAAAAAGTCTGAAAACCAAAGTCACTATCTAGAATGACATAAGACGAGAAATAAAATAAGAAGTCTCCAGAATTCAATACTGTCGAAGAGAAAGCAGCTCATCCTGAACTCTAACCGCAACAAATATTGAATGGTATAGCAACTCAAGTACAATTAGTACTTGACTCATTCCCTGCACATAAAAAGGTACCGCAAGTATAGGGTGAGTACAAGAAACATGTGTACTCAGTAAGCTTTGATAACTGATCCTTTCTAGAAGTGATGACAAGATATAATCCAAACAATTCTTTTTCAACAGTTATAAATATACAATAATAATAATTCACCTCAATAAGAATTTTCGAATTTAATATCAAACCATGAAGCAAATAAAATATATATTATTCCGAGTCAGTTACACTACTGATGATATCACAGTATATTTCAATATAGTCATCACATCAGCTACACCACTGATTATATCACAATTAGCCTCAAATATAATGAGTCAAATCAATATTACAACACTTCAACACTCAACTTAATATGAAATACAATGAAAATGAAATGTAATGCAATGTAACGCAATGCAATGCATTGGCCAAGAACCTGTATATACCTACTTCCTCTGTTGAATAGTCGGGACTCATGGGGAATTCGCTAGGTCCATATACCTACTGGAAATATTTTTCATCGGCAATCACATACGTCGGAATTATTTTCCATCGGTAATAACATACATTGGGACCATTTTTTATCGATAATAACACACACCAAAACCATTTTTCATCGCCAATAATACATGTCAGAACCATTTTCCATCGACAATAACACATGCCAAAACCATTTCCCATTGGCATAACAAGATTATGAATTTTACAAAATAACTTAGTGGGCATTATTAGTCAATAATCATCATGCAATAATAAGAGTGGTATGCGTATGTATGAAAAACACAAGTTCATCATGTAACAATAAGAGTGGGATGAGTATGTATGAATAACACAAGTTCATCAACCAACCGCACAATCAAAGATCATCAAGTCACAATCAAGTGTCACGTAGTACCTAAGACTCAGTAAATCAATCACATTACAAGTTATGAAATATCATCAATAACATATCAATTTTGTGTAAATTTACCCATATCATGACACTAGTAACCGTATAAATGCTTGTCATCTTACTTATATGGGACTCCTTTATTATCCATTATCCTTAAATTCATTTAATATATACAAAATTAACATCTCAAAGAATTAAGAAATCTCTACCTGCCTCAAATCAAAGCCCAAATGTTAAATTATGAATTTACCCTTTTGTAACGCTTTCGAACGATCAAAATTTATTCAAATACATAATCTTCATGAGAATACGAATTCAATAACACCATATTGTTGTATCTATTTTTGGCTTGAAAAATTGGATCAAAAAGTCACCCCGACCTTTGGAATCGAATATAAAATTTTCTTTTAGATTATGTTAACCCATAATAAAACAAACTCGTACGTCGAATTTCAGCTAAAATCAACAAAATGATTCCCTCAATACAGCTTAACTCCATCAAGCCTATAAGAGTAGTGAAGAAGTATAGAGAAATTTAGTTACTTGTTGACCAACCTCCCACCAAGATAGGAAATTAACAAACGAGAAATCTAGTAAGCGGGATTAAGCAGCAAATTCTTTTTTCTCCAAGAATTTATTTCAGGAGACAAATAGAACCTCTTCGTTCCATGATTCGATGAAATATCTTTAATTTTATGTTGAATTGCTAGGTGTATGTACATGTACAGCAGGTGGCCTAGCTAACATAGCTATCCGTCAGAAATAGCTGCATTCTGTTGTAGGTGGATCATTATTCGATCGCCAAATCAAGAATTCTTACTCTAAGAACTCCAGGCTTAAAACTTTAAATTTCTATCTAATTTCATGGATTAAAGCGTGAAATAATCAATTATTTACCATAAAAATAATGAGTTTTAAGGTTAGAAACTTACCCATAAAAAATATGAATCCAACGTATCAAAAATCACCCAAAATCGAGTCTCCTAGCTCTCAAAATCGCAATAAGAATAATGAAATCAGACTTAAAATTTTAATTTTGTATAGCTATATAAAGGGTGCAAATTTTGTCATTAAAAGCCTAAATTTTATCACTAAAAGTATGCACCACACTTGAATTTTTCTCTTTGCACCAACAACCTTTATTTTCACTAAAATTGTCATAAGTTTATCATACGAACTTGAAATGTGATGATTTTTTTCTATAATTCATAAATAATGATATGGACCTATTAGTTCAATCAAAACTCCATATAGTGCTCTTTTTCCCAGTCAAATATCATTTTTACTCATTTAAAAATTATTTTATTTTTCTGATAAAAACCCGATCTTGACTTATCGAAATTGCATCAAACTTTTTAGATCACTCCTATAATTCATGCTAAGAATTTTAAAATTTTTAAAATAATTTTTCAATCTCTAGAACTAAAAATGGACCTCTGAGTTGTCACATTTTATGCTTAAACCATGCTAAAACATATAGAACGTTCCAATCCAAATTAAACTCATAATTAAATTAAAATTTGCGGACAAGTCCAAATTAATCTTACAAAACTTTTGGAACTTTTAACTCCTTAATCCAAGCTCATTTAGTCAACTATTTGATCGAGATCAACTCTTAAAATTCAAATAGAATGCAACTCGAGTGTCCGAAACTGTCACGATCCGAGTTTACACTCTGACCGAGACATGGTACTTGGTGCCACAAGTGACCCCAAGCTAACCCATGGTTTATCATTAGACTGGTAAACTGAGAAATCATAAGAGGAAGCTTTATATAAACTAATAATGTAATCAATACTGTTGAAAGCTTAAACATAATTGGAAATAATACTAAACAAATGTATCTGAAAGCCACTACTAAGTAATGAGTTGTTGGGACAAGCCCCAAGCTAACTTTAAAGTTTGACAGAAAAGAACTAACTAAAAAGTTAACGTCCTCGAAAGATAAGGACTCACCAAACAAAATGCTGCTGCTGGAATCGTCGAGAGGAACTACTGACGATGCTAAGATTGAGAACTTACGCCTGTATCATAATACGATACAACATGAAAAATATGCATCAGTACTTTGAATGTACTAAGTAAGTAAGAGGTATAATAAACATGAAAGAATAAGTAGTTGTGCTGAAATAACATGAAATGACCAACTGAAATCTGTAAACTAATAACACTAAACTCTAACTGATATGGTCAATAATGACCCTGGCTGATGGTCATAAACATGTCCTGAAACTGAGATACTGAACTGAGCTAAACTGAACTGTACTGAAATGAACTAAACTGAATTAAACTAACAAGTGGGAGAGTCTATAACTGACATATAACCACGTGAGCTAAACATAGAGTTTGATGTATACTCCTCATTGATAGGACCCAATATACCTTGCCAGGGTATAAAGGCATGAACTAGGTGATAAAAAATCTAGGGCTCGATGGGCCAATAACCTACAGTGACAACATAGTTCTGGGAACCTGGCTGCGCTGGAACCTCGGTCCGCTCGGTGCTAAGTACTACTCCCACTGGATAATCCTAAATTAACTACTAAGTTGATAGCTCAAAACTAAATCCCAAGACTAAGTCAGGAATACTTATCTAGAAGTAACCTGAGAGTCTTATTAGACCAGATAACTTTAACTGGTGTTCTAAGACTGGCCAGAGCTATTTATTTGGAAGCGTCGTAACCGTCTATAGAACTAACTGATATATATGATAACTTATAACTGAAATCTGATAATCGGGAGGCATTACTGACACCTCAAGAATTTACTATATTCAAACTAATCAGCTAACATTTTTGAAAAATACTGAAGGTACTAACATTCTGACTGAGACTGAACTAGCATGCAACTGATTGAAAATTCATAAGATAATAATAACACGGGAATTTCAACATTGATAGAGTTAAGAAATATTTATATATAATTAATTATGCAAGACCCACATTGCTGCATTCAAGAACTAGGGCTAAAATCATCATAATTCATGTAAGGAGATAGTGACCTGAATTATTACTATCAACAACCCTCAATTCTCAAGAGAATTATAATAGGAAGAAATTTCACAATTTACTGACGATTTAACCCTAACAATGAACTTCAGGGCTAGAACTTATGAGAAATTTATGGAAGGATTTTGGGACACAAGGGAAGAATAATCCCCTTGTTGAATTTCCACATACCTAGTGGAAGATTCCTGAGAAAATCTTGAGAAATTGGGAAGAAGATTGAATGCCCTAGCTTGCCCTGAGAGTCTGTTTGTAACCTCTTTGCTTTGAAGATCGAGAGTTGAGTGAAAATGAAAGGGACTTAGTTGATTATTCCTTTAATTACCTCTAAAACATGCCCAAGAAGACGTAGTTTAGGAACTAAAAAGATGAAAAGTTACTAAAATAGCCCTAAATGAAAAATATGGAAAACTGGCCAACAGGGATCAACAGGTCACACAACGAGTCATTGGTTGACACCATGACTCATTGGGACCAGTCATTGGTCCTTTCCTGGAAATTTTCTCATTGGATGTTGGCAACGAGGGGGACCACGACTTGTTGGATGAACCAACGGGTCGTTGGTACCTCTCGTGGCCACTGGCAGGGACTTGAACAAAAAACGCTGGACCCCCTTCTCTAACGGGTGACACCACGACTCATTGGTTGATCCAACAAGTCGTTATCTGCTCTCGTCCTGGCTACTGGAATCCATGAAGGATTTTGGGACTTCTCACCATGGGTGGATACAACGACTCGTTATATGATACAACAGGTCATTGTTGCCATTCATCATCACTGAAGGAGTTTTTTGACAACACCTGGGATCCCCAACTAACGAGTCACACCATGAGTCATTATCTCAAAGGACGACTCATCGTTTGACTCGTGGGTTCCTGAAAAGGGATTAATTGGGTTTTGAGCTGGGGATGCAACGAGCGATAGGACGACTCATTGCTCCTCACAACGGGTCATTTCATGTCCTATTGGTTCGCGAAGAACATCTGTCAGGGCTGACCACAACTTAGACAACAGGTCATTACTGCTGACAACGACTCGTTGTCTCGGTTGCTCTGAGAAAAATTTTCTAGTTTCCCGCTGGTTTTTCATGCAAGGTCTGAGTTTGGTCTAGAAAAATTTTATGGTGTTACAAAAACTCATCCGTAACCTCCCGAACACAAATCAAATATGCAAATCAATCATAAAATACATTTAAGATCTGTTTGAATCATAAAATAACCTATATGAGTTTGTTTTGACCAAAAATTGACTGCAGTCAATATTAGCTTCCTTAAAATTCAAAAATTCAACCAAAGGGTCAAATCACTCACAAACACCTCGGTATACATGCAAATCATCCAACAGAGTCATAAATCACCATTTGGAACTAACTAAGCTTTCAAAATCAGAATTCAAGTTCATTAACCTAAAATGTTGACTTTGGTCAAACATCTCAAGCTTTAAACCTTCAAAAATCCCATCCAATCTTCATTGCATCACCTCGTAAATTGTGGAACCCATTCTTGTAAGTTATAAAAAACACAATAAAGCTACAAAAAGGTTCACACCAGTAAAACGGATCAAAAATCTCAAAATGACCATATGGATTATTGAATGCGACCACTTTATACTTCACTGTGAGGTGTAATTTGGGCGTGAACAAGATTATATAAGTTACAAGTCATAATGATATAGAATAAAGAGTGAATAATGAGGTAGAGGTTATGAAAAAAGTTATGGTCACATTCATCACAATGAATATGAGAAATAAACATTATTAAAGTATTGTAATATAATATTTTATAATATTAAAGTGCCTACAAATTTTAACAATCCCCTACTCACTTTAATATTAAAGTAAGAGAATTTATCAAATGGAGAAATACTACTACGCATAATGAAGGTGCACTCTGCTTTGAACATTCATTTAGTAAAACAATAATATTTACTCCAAAATTGTAGTCGTCTCAAACTTGAACTCTGACTGCTTAAGGAAATAAAGTATCACTTTTTACACACGATAATCAAGGTGTTGACATGATCTTTAATAGTCATCATATTACGGTCTTGTGTTATTTCAATTTTCATGAGTGTTTTTTAGAACAAGCCCAATTCTCATAGAAAGCAGCCAACTTACATGCTCGCATAGGTGAAATCTGTCGAGAATGCTCTTATAAGTTTAACATCTCAGTAGGGTCATCAAAATAATTCAAAATATAACTACCATCCTTAGTCTTAGCTCTCTTTCATAAAAAGATGGACCATGAATAGTAATGGATAAACCAGTTACTCTATTGAACACTTTTGGTGTAAAAATCACAAAATTTCATTTCAGATTAAAAAATATTGTATTGTTACCATCATCATGAACTTCAGAAAACAACATATAATGTAAAAAAAATTTAGGCCTTTTTAAAATATTAACAGACATAAAATTACCAAAACGACACTTCACCAACGTGTTCAACTGAAGAAAAGTTAGATAATTTTGTATTAACAGTTGAAATTTCTCATCACCTCTCCAATAATTATTACATGCA
>JACEIK010003267.1:121771-138924 GCA_018107945.1 Datura stramonium | reverse complement strand
GTTCTTGAATGCTATATTGTGTTTGTTATTAATAGATAGAAAGTAGACCGCCATGTTATCAGGTATGACTCTTACTCTCTTCAGTAAAATTATGCTCTTTTCAGTCAGTCTCAGCCCGTCTCCTATTACTTCAGTATCTATCAGTATTATTGTTTGCGTTCAGTTATTTTCAGTTATTGCTTTGCATACTCAGTACCAGTGGTACTGACGCCCATTTTGGGGTGCTGCATTACTTGCCTGCAGGTACTCATATACGAGGAGCGGATCCCTCGTAGTTCCAGCCAGCGTACAGAGTCTTCAGCTCCTATCATCTGGAGCTTGACAGCTAAAGGTTTACTTCCTGTTTTGTTTGTACAGTATGGGTAGGCTGGGACCCTATTCCGACCATCTTTTTATTCTTAGAGGCTTGCGGATTGTATATTCCCTGTGGTTAGTTGTACCGGTTGTGTGGGGTCGTATGTATGTTTCAGTTTGCATGTGATGTCCGTGTGGGGCCTTGTTCAGTTGTCAGTTGGTGACCTTGTCGGTCACATATCAGTTCAGCACTTGATTATACTTATTAGTGATAACTAGTCAGCATGGTGGCCTTGTCGGCCCGCATAGGTTCCCTTATGCTCAGTTGTTCTGGTTAGCTGTTATATTTCTACAAGTGGCTATAGGCCTAGTCGGCCGGAGGCTGTATTTACAGCCGTTATATAGCTTGTTGTTTTCATAAATCCAGAATTAGAGCCAACCTGGCACTAGAAGTGCTTAGGCTCAGTAGTCCAGCAGTCCAGGTCCTAGTAGGGCACCAGGTGCCAGTCATGCCTCCCAAGGCGGGGCGTGACACCTATATCATAAGAAGATATAACATAGAGTATTTGGTCAGTACTTAGAATGTATTGAGTATATAAGGTATGTAAAACCTGGGTGATAAAACATTTATTAAAATCATGCATACAAATCAAAAGGACATGAGAGTAAGGACTGCATGCTAAAAACTATATCTGAGATATACAATATCATAAGCTAGTTATCATAAATGAACATAGTGACCTAAGATTTAAAAATAGAAATAATATGACCTGTCATAACTGAAATCATAAGTAAAAGCTTATAAACAGATTATTGGTTAAATTTGTTGTAAAACATAATATCATAAGTCATGAACATGGGTAACTGAAATCATGAGGAACAATAGGAGACTTGCCGTAACTGACACCATCAAGATAGAGCTTATGTGATGCCCCAACTATCAAATTCAAGGGGACAGAGCCGTCAAAAACCTTGCCAAGGCTGAGGACGCTAAACTATGATATCAATATCAAGCTGAGCCGCCCGGGGGGGGGGGGACTCTCTTGAGAGGTCCCAAATATATATACCTACGTTGGCGTGTATTTATGAGACCGGGAACCTTGAAACTCCAAGCCTACTCGATGCTACATACTACTCCCAAAAAATATTATATAACTTATATAATTTTTCAATAAAGCTGAAATCATATTCTCAAAACATAGCTTGAATCTGCACATTGGGAGTCTTGACTCCATATCATATCATAAACTGCATTTGGAGTCTTGACTCTGAATCATATCATAAATTGATCTTATTAGCCTTGGTTAAATCATAATAAACATACTTAACTTGTATGAGCTTGTTCAAATTATAAAATCATGCATAGTTGAAATAAACTTCATAAGTCAAAATCATGAATTCATAAGTTGAGAATTCATAAACTTTCATGCATACAGGATATCTAATTATACTTGAAATCATGAATCATAAGCTTGACTTTTCATAAAACTTGCATAATAGGGAATAATTTCTAATAACCTGAAATGATGAATTATAATTAAATTGAGAATAAAATTATCCCATTTGACTTAAAACATACTTTAGAACATGAGGGGATTAGACCCATAAACATAACATAGGTAGTTTCATAGAATTGAGTTAAAACCCTAGAAATCAATACACTTGATTAAGAACATGAATTCATGCATTTAATAAGAAGCTTTGGCATGAGGGTGGAAGAAATCCCCCATTTATAGCGCCATATACCTGGGTAAACTGATTTTTAAACCTGACTTGAAAGCCCAAGAGATTTGGGGAAGAGATTGGAGAGAATTCTAGTTTGATCTTGAAAGGGAATCTCAATTCAATGCATGCATGGGAGCCTAATGACTTAGGATAGGTTAAATGTCACGCCCCACCTTGGAAGGCATGGATGGTACCTAATGACATACTGGGACCTAGGCTGACTTGGCTGGGCATATGCACCTTTGGTTCCTGCCAGCAACTCAAAATCAAGAAAAAAGCTATATCTTGACTGTAAATATAGGCTCGGGACGACAAGGCCACATAGAAAACCTGTAAGAGAAAATAGCTAACCCAGCAAACATAACAATAAAGGGATCCTATTTGGGCCGACAAGACCATCATGTTGTTAATCATAACTGAAGGAAAGCAGGCAGTCATATTCATAAATAGCGACAAGGCTGCTAACTAAAAGTTACACTAGGCTCCAAATGACCAACATGAAAAATATAACATATATAGGCCCCATACGACCAAAAACAACCAAAAACTAAAAATTGTAGTCCGTAAGCCTCTAGGAGTGGAATAGTGGTGGGGACGGGCCCCGACCTACCAAAAAGTTATACAACAAAAAGAGAAAACCTTTCTAACTATCAACTCTAGAGAAAAGGAGTTGACTAAAGTACTAACCCTGGCTGATATCTAAGAAGGTCCTGAACCATGTCTATCTGCACCTGCATGAAAATATGCAGCGCCCCATGGTTGGGCGTCAGTACAATATGTACCAAATATGTAAGGTAGTAACGAAAATGATTGAATAGAACTAATAAATGAACTGAAAGTAATCAATCAGAAGGATAAGAGTTATAACCTGAATAGTCTCACAACCTGAAGTATAACTATCAAGTAAGAATACAAACAAAAACCTTACCTGGCTCCCATAAGCCTAAAAGGTACAATCAGCACAAAATAACCTACCTAGGTCCCCATATACCTTGGAAAGTACCATTTAATCTATATACCCCTAGTATGGTCAATATGATTCTACAGGTAACTATAGCCAACCTACCTGGCCTCTGGGTTTGTAACTGAGCCCGCTGGGCTCCTGTAGCTGTGTCTGAGTCGTCTAGGCTCTTGTAATTGCACCTTGGGCATACAAGGCTCAACAGAGGGTTAGTGATGTTGTTATGGAATAAAAGAATCCCATTCATGGATGGACTATAATATGGCCTTATAGGCTTGAATATAGTCCTTTCAGATGTCATATAGCTCCTCTGAGAAATCTATTGCTCCATAGGCGACGACACCGCCAGTAACCCTGAGGTTGGTCAATGGGGAGGCTATATTAGGTGGAGTCACTCCCAACCAAAATAGTAAACTTTAATCTCAAAAGTATCTATAGCAGCTAATCACAATATACATGGTTATGACTTGCTTACAAGAACATAGGTTGTATTACTATACAAAAGGAATAACTTGCCGAAGAGGTTAGCCTTAACGTACCTTAATCATTGATTTCTGTTCATCCCAAATAGTTCCATCCTGAAGCCGGAAATTTCACTAACTTGTAGCCCTTACGCTGCGAGAATAAGGCTATTTTCAATAATAGAAAATGGATAAATCGCAATATCCTTCAAAGACATTAGCTACAACTCAAACGTTGTCCAATTAAGTGAAAACCTTACAAATTCCCCAGAGTTTAGAAGGTAGAAATGCTTACCCATCACTTGTAGCCGCTTAGGACTCAATCAGAAATGATTTCTACCACTTTTAATCGGCGGGGTTCTGGTACTCCGAGCAAATTTCCAAGAAATAACTCTACAGGGACGTTTCTCGTAGGCCTAGAACTTGTTATCCAAGATGAATTTGTGTTTGGCAGAGTTTAGAGGCGTAATTGGACAAAAACAGATGAAAAATAGAGAGGAAGCTTCAAAGGGATGAGGTTCTAATATTAGGAAATATTTAATGACTTCAACTTGAAATTATAACATATATATAGATGAGGCGGTGGTAGGGGGTGGCGCGGCATGGCGGCCACAACGGCAAGCCACTAGCGTAACATGCCGGCTAGTGCACTGGCATGGCCTGCACAACATGGTGCCCAATGCACCCAACCTCAGCCCCGACCTCCTGTTCACTTGATACCACGCTCGTATACTCATCCCCCGAGCCCTTTTTTGCATGCATCGTATTCCAAAACTCTCAACATACGTACCCACGCGTTGGTTAAATGATAGAAACTTATAGGGTGTAATATCATCCCCCCTTAGGAACATTCGTCCTCGAATGTAATCTTAAGCTTAAGAGACTCAACTCCTTCAACTATTGCCAGAAAAATTTTGGCAGACTCCTCTGTAATGTGGACTACCCGAAAACCTGAAACACGGGAAAATCCAACATAGGTATCTTACAGGATGCTACAAGCAACGATACAAACGTAGCTCTATATCCTAAAAGTGAATAACTAAACAATAATGATAATATGAACAACAAAACAATAACTGAGCAATAATCTCACCTCAACTACACAGTCTGGGTCAAGCCTGAAATAAGTGAGGATATTTAGATCTCATATCATCCTCAACTTTTCAGGTCATCTGCTCTACATTTCTGTTCCTCCATAGGAATTTAACAAAGGCTACATCTTTAATTCTCAATCTACGAACCTGCCGAGCTAGTATGGAAACTACTAGGACAACTCCTCATTAACTTGAACATCCTCAACTGGAACAACCCTAGGTGGGTCTCCTATGCACTTTCATAGCATCGACACGTGGAAAACTGGATAAAAATTCTACCCCTGAAGGCAGTTCTAACTCATATGCCGCTCGGCCTATTATTTGAAGGATTTGATTCAGGACAATGAACCTAGGGCTAAGCTTTCCCTTCCTACCAAATCTCATCACGCCCTTCATAGGAGAAACCTTAAGAAATACCCAATCATCAACATTAAACTCCAAGTCTCTGTGCCGTACATAGGAATAGGACTTCTGATGACTTTGGGCTATTAGCAAACGTTCCCTGATAAGTTTTACTTTTTCCTCTGACTGATGGATCATATCAGGTCCTATCAACCTTGAACTCCCCTACTTCAAACCATCCTATAAGGGGCCTACATTTCCGCCCATATAAAGCCTCATAAGGCGCCATCTGAATAGTAGAATGATAACTGTTGTACATGAACTCTATAAGTGGTGGATGCTCATACCAACTCCGTCCAAAGTATAGCACACACGCATGTAGCATGTCCTCGAGCATCTAAATGGTGCGATGGGGATGGAAAGTTGTACTTAGATTAACCTGTGTCCCCAAACCTTTCTGAAATGACTTCCAACACCTAGATATAAACTGTGCCCCTCTGTAAAAAATAATAGATGCTGGGACACCGTGCAATTATACTATCTCCTTGATATATAACTTAGCATAATCTTCGGCTGAAAATGTAGTTCTAACTGGCATGAAATGGGCTGATTTCGTCAACCTATCGACAATGACCCATAGAGTTGAATTTATGCCTGGTGTAAGGTAACCCTGTCACAAAGTCCATATTAATTGCTTCCTATTTCAACATAGGTACGACTATCTTTTGAGTCAGTCCTCCAGGTTTCTGGTGTTCATCTTTCACCTGTTGGCAATTAAGACACTGTGCCACAAATTAGGTACACTTTTCTTCATTCCAGGGCCACCAGTATATCTCCTTTATATCATGGTACATCTTTGTTGAACCTGGATGAAGAGAATAACGAGAATAGTGTATCTCTACCATAATCTACTGGCCAAGACCTGCTATATCTGGAACACAGAGTCGACCTCTGAACCTCAAGAGACCGTCTCCCATTTACTCAAAGGCCGATAGTTCACCCTGCTGAACCTTGTCTCTGAGTTGTACTAGACTAGGGTCCTCATACTTTTGCTCCTTTACCTCTACAACTAGAGATGATACTACTGTATTATGAATTACAACCCCATTATACTCTTAATCTACTACCTCGACTACTAGATTGGCCAATTGGTGCAGTTCTCGAGCCATTTCTCACTGTTCTGGCCTCAAATATGCTAGGCTTCCTATGGATATGTGGCTAAGGGCATCGACTACAATATTAGCTTTTCTTGGGTGATATAAGATATTCACATCATAGTCTTTCAGCAACTCTAGACAACGATGCTGCCGCAGATTCAACTCTTTCTCCGTGAAGATATATTGGAGGCTTTTGCGATCCATAAAGATATCAACATGAACACCATACAAGTAATGCCTCCATATTTTCAAAGCATGAACTACTGCAGCTAACTCTAAATCATGGGTAGGGTAGTTCTTTTCATGCTTCCTTAGCTACCTCGAAGCTTAGGCAATTACTTTTCCATGTTGTATCAGAACACACCCTAACCCAACACCTGAAGCGCCATAGTACACAGCGTAGCCCTCTGAACCTTTCGGTAAGGCTAATACTAGTGCAGATTGAACGCCTGAAGCGTCATAGTACATAGCGTAGCCCTCTAAACCTTTCTATAAGGCTAGTACTCGTGCAGATGCCAATCTATTTTTTTAGCTCCTAGAAAATTTGCTCAAAAGACTCGGTCCAATGGATTTTAGCTGCTTTTTGAGTCAACCTTGTCAATAGTGCTTATAAGGCAGAAATCCTTCCATGAACCTTCTATAATACCTGTCTAACACCAGGAAACTAGGAATCTTGGTTGGAGTCGTGGGTCTAGGCTATGTCTTTACTACCTCAATTTTCTATGAGTCAACCTGGATACTTGCATCTGACACTATATGGCTGAAGAGAAAGTTATAGAATTCAACCAGAACTCACATTTCGAGAACTTCACATATAATTGGCGGTCTCTGAGGATCTGGAGTACCATTCACAAATGATCTATGTGTTCATCTTCTTAGCAGGAATATACCAGAATATCATCAATAAACACTATCAAAAACATATCTAAATATGATCTAAAGATGTTGTTCATCAAATCCATAAATACTGCTAGGGCATTCGCTAATCCGAAGGACATGACCAAGAATTAAAAATTACCATACCTGGTCCAAAAGGCTATTTTTGGAATATCTTTCTCCCAGACCCATACTTGATGATACCCTACCTCAATTCGATCTTGGAGAAATACTTCTCCCCCTACAGCTATCAAATAAGTCATCTATCCTTGGAAGGGGATATTTATTCTTAATAGTATCTTTATTCAACTGCCGATAATCTATATACATTCATAGGGAACCATCTTTATTGCTTACAAACAGAGTGGCGCACCCCACGGTGAAGCACTCGACCTGATAAAGCCCTTATCTATTAAGTATTTCAACCGTTCTTTCAATTCCTTCAGCTCGGTAGGAGCCATTCAATACGGAGGGATGGATATAGGTTGCGTGCCTGGTGGCAGGTCGATAGAAAAATCGATCTCACGCTCTGGGGGAATATCAGGAAGCTCATCTGGAAACTCGTTAACCGCAGGAATGGACTGAGGAGTCGGGGATTCTTCTTGCATATCCTGAACCCTAACAATATAGTATATACAGCCCTTCACTATCAACTTCCTCACCCGAAGATAGAATATGAACCTACCTTTTGGCGTAGCTGCATTGCCTTTCCATTCTCGCACTACCTCCCTTGGAAAATGAAATAGGATGGTCCTGGTCCAATATTCCACATTAGAATAACATGGCGCTAGCCAATCCATACCTATAATTACATCAAAGTCAATCATTTCTAGCTCCGCTAAATAGGTTAAGGTCTGGCGACTGACAATCTCTATTGTACAACCATTGTAAGTTATCTTAGCTACAATAGAGTCACCGATGGGTGTAGACACCAAGAATGATCGCTGAAGCAATTCTGGCATTATACCAAACTTCCGTGCCACTAACGGAGTAACATAAGACAAGGTAGAACATGGATCTATTAGAGCATAAACCGAGTGAGAGAAAACATCCAACATACCTGTCACAACATCTAATAATAACTCTGACTCCTATCGCCCTTATAAGGCATAAGTGCGATTTGGACTGTAATACCTCAAAAGTCCTAAGATCAAACCCGAGGGTTGAAATAGAGAAAACAAAAATTTCTACACCAGGTCACAAGATGAGTCATCCATTGACTCGTGAGGTACACCATGAGTTGTTAGGTGGCTCATGGAGTGGAGGGAAAGTTTGGTTGGATTTTTGGTCTGGGGGTTGACCATGGGTAAAGCCACGACTCGTGGTCAGGACCATGTGTCGTTAGGTTTGTCGTGGTCAAGGAGCCAATATGAAGGATGGGATAATTGGTAGTGTTCATCATGAGTCATTAGGTGCACCAAGAGTCATGGTGTCCCTCGTGGTGACTGACAAGATTATAGTTCCTAGTGTTGGTAACGAGAAGCAGGCCACGAGTCGTCCCTCAGGTAATGAGTCGTCCAGTCCCTCGTTGGTACTGGCAGTGTGATTTTTCTTACAAAATTAGTAAGGGTTTCTCTGTAATTCCTAAGTTCCTAAGACATAAACTACGCCATTTTAATCTCAGATAAGTGTGTTTTAGGACGGTTTAACTCATTCTAAACCTATCCCTCTCCATGCATGCAAGCCTAGAAGTTCCTAGGGTGATCAAGCCTAGAAATTCATCAATTCTCCTTCAATTTCCTTTGGACATTCAAGAGGGCTGTGAAATCTAAAGTACCCAAGTAAGTAGGCTTATGAATTGGTGTATCCACTCACCCTCATTCCCAATCCCTTCTCAAATTCATGGAAATCCTAAGATGATGAATCTATGGGTTTTTACCCAACTTGTGAATTCTCTAAGTATCTATCATGGGTATAATCTATTCATGTTTCTAATATAGAATTATGATTCATGGGAATGTTTTATAATGTTTTCAATTACAAATTCATGTTTTCAAAGTCTTATAATTATGATGCCCAATTATGAAAGTTCATGAAAGGTTGAAATTATGATATATGTTTTCATGCATGATGAGATGTATATGATGAAAGTATGATTTTGAGTTACCCATGTCTATATTCATGTTTTATACTATCAAAGTCTATTTCAGGTATGTTTAAGTTTGGGTAAGCCCATATAATCAAGTATGTTTCATGATTTCATGTTATTAGCTTACCACATCGATTTTGGAGTCTAGACTCCCACTCTTTTTAGCTTGTAGTATGGTTTGAGCCAAGGATCCTCATATTATTTTTTAGATTATGCATGTATCATTATGATTCAGCTTTGTCGCAAGATGATGGTTCAACTTCGTTGAAAAATGATGGAGAGCATATGCATGTTTTTGGAAGTAGTATTTAGCAACGAGTAGGCTAAGGGTCAGTCAACCCTGTGCCTCAGAACTACGAGCCAACATAGGTATGATCATATTATTTAGGACCTCCCTTGTGAGCATTCCCTGCCCCCAAGGGGCCTTCAGCTTGATATTGATATCATGGTAGTGTTCTTAGCCCTGTCAAAGATTTGGACGGCTCTGCCCACTTGAATGTAATAGTTGGGATCACATAAGCTCTATCGTGGTAATGTCGGTTATATGACGAGTCTACCATTGTTCCTTATGGTTTCAATTATGCATGTTCATCAATCATGATATTATGTTTTCAGTAGGTTTGATCCAATGTTCAGTTTTACTTTTGAATAATCAGTTTCAGCTTTGGGTTATTCGATTCAGTTATGATATTCAGTTATGTTTAAATCATGTTTTCAGATAATAGCATGCAAGCCCTACTCCAGACTCTTCTGATGAAATGTTTTATGCTATGCATGATCTATGATTTTACTTAATTAGCGGTTTTACTTACCTTGCATACTCGATATATTCCACATATTAACTGCATACTCTATGCTGTATTGTTTCATGATACAGGCTCGGATATTCAGTTTCAATCCCACTGTTAGCCAGATCCTCAAAGTTGGTGAGTCCTCATCCATATTTGGTGAGTCCTCATCCTTCGAGGACCATTTTATCAGTTGTATTCAGTATTTTTAGTTTCAGTCTTTAGTGAGTTAGTTGGGGTCTTGTCCCATCAACTCGTCAGTATGTAGAGGCTTATCAGACATAGTATGTTCTTAGTTTCAGATTGCTTTTATGTATTCAGATATTCGATGTTATCATATTTTTAGACTTCTGCTATTTATATGTTAGACTTCCACATTAGTATGTTGATTTTAGATGTCATATTCATTCAATGGGTTGACTTGGAGCATCTTAGGGTTCTTAGTCCCGTGTCTCGATTTGGGCCTATGTTTGAGTCATGACAAACTTAATATCAGAGCATTAGGTTTTGAAGTGTCCTAGGGTGTCTGAAAACTGCATTAAGTAGAGTCTTTTCCATGGGTGTGAAGTGCGCCACACTTATGACGAAGAGGCTATGAAATATTTTAGGAAACTTCCCTTCTTTCATGATCTATGTCGTGCGATGAAATGTCTCTCTATCCTTCTAACTTGTGCTATATGCGTTTGTAGAATCATGACTCCGCATCTAGTTAACGGAAGAAGAAACGGAAATGGAAATGGCCATGAGAATGACAATGGGGATGGGCACCAGCAGGCCCCACTAGCCCCCGAGGATCATGTGCCCGAGCAGGTGGCCCATGCAGAGTTTAGGGTTGCCATTCAGATGTTTGCTCAAGCTTTGACCGCGCAAGTCAACCAGAAGGCGGTAACGCATGTCCTCCAGAATGGGAATGTGGCAGCGGCGAGAGTCAGAGATTTTCTAAGGATGAACCCTCCAGAGTTTCTCAGGTCAAAGGTGGAAGAGGATCCACACGAGTTTATCGATGAGATTTAGAAAATCACCTAAATCGTGGGAGTGATAGGAGAGGAGTGCACAATTTAGCATCTTATCAGCTGAAAGGGGTTGCACATATCTGGTTCAGACAGGGAAGGATGGTAGGGAAGTTGGAGCAGGCCCTATTGGTTGGGATAAGTTCCATATTGCGTTTTTGGATCAGTTCTTTCCCTGTGAGATGAGGGAGATCAAAGCAACTGAATTTGTGAACTTGAGGCAGAACAACATGACAATCCAGGAGTATGCTCAAGAGTTCACCTGCCTATCCAAATATGCACCTGAGATGGTGGCGGACCAGAGGGCTCGAGTGAGTCGACTCGTGTATGGGATAACAGACTATTTGGTCAAGGATTGCCGGACCGCGATACTTCATCAGGACATTGATTTCTCATGAATAGTTCTGTACGCCCAATAGATAGAGGTGGTACAGGTGAGTGAGCGAGAAAGAGAGGCCAAGAGGTCCAGGACTGATAGCTTTGGATTCTCCTAATGGAGACCTGGTGGTAGGCATTGTCAGCAGTCCCACCATAAATCATCAGCCACAGCGCTGTCACCAGCGAGTGTGCCCTCCAGATCTAGGCTTGACCAGAGGGGACGAGCATCAGGCTTTTGAGGTTAGGTGAGCAGATCTATGGAGCCCAATATTCCAGCTTGTGACAAGTGCGATCGGAGACACACTGGTCAGTCCTTAGCAGGTACAGGTACTTGTTTCGGGTGAGGGAAGCCCGAACATATGCTTAGATATTGTTTAGTAGCTAGATAGGTCCATCAAAGAGGCCAATACCTAGCTACTAGTTCAGCAACAGCACCAGCACGCCCAACTCAACAGGATGCGTCCACTAGTGCAGGAGGCAGTAAGCGTCGGAATAGATTCTATTCCCTCGCATCTTGTTTGGAGCAGGAGGCCTCTCCAGATGTAGTCACTGGTATGTTACAAATATTCCACCTTGATGTATATGCATTGCTACATCTAGGGGCTACCTTATCTTTTGTGACGCCTTATGTTGCTAGTAGTTTCGGAGTCAGTCACAAAATCCTATCAGAACCCTTCTCACTCTCTACTCCAGTCGGTGATTCAGTTATAGCTCGATGGATATATAGAAATTGCCCTGTCACAGTCCTTCAGAAAGTCACCTCAGCAGATTTGGTAGAGCTAGCCATGATATATTTTGATGTTATCTTTGGCATGGATTGGCTATATTCATTATATGCCTCAGTAAATTGTAGAACCCGTGCGGTAGAGTTTCAGTTTCCTGGTGAGCCAGTCCTGGAGTGGAAGGGTAGTTCAGATGTGCCTGTAGGTCATTTCATTTCCTACCTTAAGGCTAGAAACATGATCTCTAAAGGTTACATGTACCATCTTGTTAGGGTCAAGGATGATACATCCGAAACCCCGACTATCCAGTCAGTTCCTGTAGTGTGCGAATATCTAGAAGTGTTTCCAAATGATTATCCAGGAATTCCTCCCAAGTGGGAGATTGACTTTGGTATTGAACTTCTTTGTCACAACCCGAACATAGGCCCGGATCGAGACACGGGATTAGAAACCCTGAGAGGCTCCAAGTCGACCCATGGAATGAACATGCATTCTAACTCAATCAAATAATATGGAAGATCATCATAGATTATATAGCAGATGTCTAAAAAAACATAACATCGGAATTCATACATGAGTCTAAAGCTAAATACAAACTATGTCCGAAAAGCCTCTAATACTGACGAGTTGATAAGCCAAGACCCCAACTAACTCACTAAAGTCTAAAAATTGGAAATACTAAACATATCTGAATAGAAAGGCCCTCGAAAGATGAGGAATCACCAGCTCTGATTGGGAATTGCTAATGCTAGAAATCTGGCTATCGGCAGGACTAAGTTTGGATATCGGAGCCTATATCATGAAATGATACAACATAGAGTATGCGTTCAGTATGTAGAATGCACCAAGTATGCAAGGTAAGTAAAATCGCTAAGTAAGTAAAATCATTAGACATGCATAGTATAAAACATAATCAAGATAAGATTCTGAGAGTAGGGCTTCCATGCTATTTTATGAAATCATGATCTAAACATAACTGAACATCATAATTGAATCGAATGACCCAAAGCTAAAAACTGATAATCGTAAGTAAAACTGAACATGGGGTCAAACCTGCTGAAAACATAATATCATGACTAATGTACATGCATAACTGAAATCATGAGGAACAATGGGAGACTTGTCATATAACTGACATTAACACGACAAAGCTTACCTGGTCCCAACTATCACACTCAAGTGGGCAGAATCGTCCAAAGCTTTTCCAAGGCTAAGGATGCTACCATGATATCGATATCAAGCTGAAGGCCCCTTGGGGAAGGGGAAGCTCACAAAGGAGGTCCAAAATAATCTGAACATAACTACATTGGCGCGTAGTTCTGAGACATAGGGTTGACTGACCCTTAGCCTACTCGGTGCTAGACACTACTCCCAAAAACATGCATATGCTCTCCATCATTTTTCAACGAAGCTAACCATTGTGTAGTGACGAAGCTGAATAATAACATGCATGCATAATCTGAAATCATAATATGAGGAGCCTCGGCTCAAATCATACCACAAGCTGAACATAACTGGGAGTCTTGACTCCAAAACCATTTGGTAAGCTAATTCATGAAATCATAAGAACATACTTGATCACGTGGGCTTTCCCAATACTTAACATGCTTGAAATCAACTTGATTCACTTTGAAAACATGAACATAAACATGTGTATTTCGAAATCGTACTTTCTTCATAAACATCTCATACTTGAACACATAATTCATAGATCTCACCTTTCATGGACTTTCATGGATGGGCACCATAATTTAGAAAACTTGAAAACAAAATTTATAATTTAAAATATTATAAAATCTGCCCATTAATCATAATTCAACATTTAAAACATGCTTAGATCATACCCATGATAAATACTTAGGAAATTCACACATTGGGTAAAAATCCCATGGAATCATCAATTAGAACATCATGAATTAAGAGGGAATTGGGCATGGGTGTGGACAATTGCACCCATTCATAGCCTTACATACCTGAAGAGATCTAATTTTACCACTTTCTTGATAGCCCAAGGAGAATTGAAGAACCTTTAAGAACTAGGTTTGATCACCTCTCAAACCTCTAAGCTTGCATGCATGAATTGGGATAGGATTAGAATGACTTAACCCTTCTTAAAACACTCTATTCTGAGCTTAAAATGATGTAGTTACGCCTTAGGAACTTAGGAATTACAGAAAAGCCCTTAATAAGCTCGCAGGGAAAAAAATACTGCCAGTCCCAACGAGGGACTGGATGGATCGTTGCCAGTGACCACGACTCATGGTCACCTCTCAACACCTTCACTGCCAACTTTCTTCTAAGGGTCACCACGAGGGACACCATGACTTGTGGTGACCAGTCATTACCCACACTGCCCACTCATCAAGTCTTCAGTCAACTCTTGACCATGGAACATTTGATGACTTGTGGTGTTGACCACGGATCGTGGTCACACCCGTGATCACCTCAAATCCCAAATTTCAATCCCAGTCCAACCCTTTCCCCACGAGTCACTTAACGACTCGCGGTGTTCTTGATGAGTCACTGGATGACTCATCCTGTGACCTGGTGCAGAAAATCCTGTTTTCTCTATTTCAAATCCCGGGTCTGATCTTAGGGTTTTGGGGTATTACAATATCTCCCCCTTGGGAACATTCATCCTCGAATGTTGAAAATCATACATAATTGCAGAGAAATGTAATCATCATACTCAAATACTGAAAAACTGACGGAGTGACTGACTCTAATTTGAACTACATGATAGAACTGAATTCCTGGACCACACATACATTCATTGACATAAAATAAACTGGGGTACATGAGTTGAGCATGAAACTGAATAGAGTATTAAGGAGGAAACTGATACCTCAAGCTGAAACTGAGTTGGAAGGGAATAGATGGGGGTATTAGCCATTATATTTGCTTCAGCTTCCCATGTAGCTACCTCAACATGCTGATTCCTCCATATAACCTTGACTGAAGCTACTTCTATGTTTCTTAGCTTACGAACCTGACGATCCAGTATCTCCACCAGAACCTCTTCATAACTAAGGCTATCTTTCACACCGACATTGTCCACCAGAACAACCAGAGATAGATCACCCAAACACTTCTTTAAGAGTGATACATGGAAAATTGAATGAACTGACGCTAATTTTTTGGGAAACTCCAATTCATATGCTACCTTTCCAACCCATTTCACAATCCGATACAGGCCAACATAACGGGGACTGAGTTTTCCTTTCTTTCCAAACCTCATCACTCCCTTAATTGGAGACACTCCTTTCTTTCTCTCCTCCTCACATCCGCATAGGACTTTTGGCGACTCAGAGCTATTTTCAACCTGTGCCTTATGAGTTGAAATTTCTCCATGGCCTCATGGACTGAATTCAGTTCTATCATCGCAGCTTCACCGAATTTAACCCAACCAATAGGCGATATACATCTCCACCCATAGAGAGCCTCAAATGGAGCCATCTAAATGCTGGAATGGTAGCTATTGTTACACACAAACTCAATGAGAGGTGAAAATGATCATCCCAACTACCCTTGAAGTCAATCACACACTCTCTCAACATGTCCTCGAGAGTCTGAATAGTCCGCTCCGCCTGACCATCTGTTTGTAGGTGAAATGTTATGCTAAGCTTGACTTGAGTACCAAGTCCCTTTTGAAGCGATCTCCAAAACGGTGAGGTAAACTGAGTACCTCTATCTGATATGATGGAAGAGGGAACTCCATGCAACCGAACTAGCTCCCCAATGTATAATTTAGTATAATCCTCCATCGAATCGATAATTTTGACTGGTAGAAAATGAGCTGCTTTGGTCAACCTGTCCACAACCACCCAAATGGAGTCATACTATCGACGAGTGTGAGGCAACCCTGTGATGAAGTCCATATTGATATCCTCCTACATCCAAGAAGGAATGATGATGTCTTTAATCACACTTTCCGATTGTTGATGCTCCACTTTCACCTGTTAATAATTCCGACACTTAGCCACAAATTCTGCAATGTCCTTCTTCATGCCATTCCATCAATAGACTTTCCGCAAGTCACGATACATCTTGGTGGAACCTGGATATATAGAGTATCTGGAATCATGATCTTCGTGCAACATCTGCTCCCTCAAATCACCTACATTTGGGACACACAAACGACCCTGATATCGGAGTACAACATCGCCCCCTTTGGAGAAGACCTCTACCTTTTGATTTTGAACGGCTTCCTTTAACTTTACCAAAATAGGATCCTCATCTTGTCTAGATTTTACATCCATCACCAAGGATGATTCTGACCCATTCTCAACAATAACTCTACCATCGGTTGAGTCAACCAAATGAACTCCCAATCGTGCAAGCCAATGCATATCCTTCATGTCATGCCCCGAGTCTATACCTTGGATAGGACATGGTACTTGGAGTTACAAGTAACCCCAAGTCAACCCATAGTCTATCATAGCTGGCATTTAAAGTAAAAATGTCACGACCCGAACGTAGACTCGAATTGTAACACGGGACAAGGAACCCCGAGATGTCCCAAGTTGACCCATGACATAAGCATATATCTAACTTCATTCTTTTTAAGAGGAAAACTAAACATAAGGCATAGAATAAACGTAAACATAATCATAAAATATCATAACATAAGGAAATCTCTGGACATACACGCAAGCTGAGTACTCCATATGATCTAAAAGCCTCTACCACATATGATGGGTTGATGGGACAATACCCCAACTAACCCGGCCAAGTGCTGAACATGAGATAACATAAATGTCTATCAAACAACCCTCGAAACATGAGGACTCACCAATAAGCTGAAAGTGAACTCTAAGATGATCTATGGATGAGGGTAAGCTGAGAGCCGGGTCCTTTATCATGAACCGATATAGAATAGAAAGTATGCAATAAGTACGTGGAATGTACCGAGTATGAGAGGTAAGTAAAACAGACATTCTAAAATATGTAAAATCTATTAAACATCATAAGAGTAGGACATCATGCTCATAACATAGTTATAGTAACATACCATAAGGCTAAAGGTTTTTGAAACATTCGTAATATAATCGTAATCATAATCATAACAGAAAAGCTTCATTTAACATGACTTGAGCCAATATGCATAATCGTAAACATGCATAAATCATGAGGAACAGTGGGAGATTCTCTTAACTGACATACCCCATATGACTACACATGAAGTTCGACTTGTAAACCTAGTCGGTAGGACATTCATACCTTGCCTAGGTTAGAACCATGAAAGAGGTGATCACA
>JACEIK010003267.1:98713-112735 GCA_018107945.1 Datura stramonium | reverse complement strand
TCTCTCTAGAATTATCTTAATTTAAATACATGAGAATGAATAGGATGGGGGAGGGGGGCTAGCCTATCTTAACATACTCAGAAAAATACATAAAACAACGTAGTTTAGGGCCTTAGAGCATAGAAAGGTCGAAAATACCCTTAATGAAAAGTCCCTGAAAAACTGCACTGGACGAATCAACAACTGATTCCACGAGTCGTTGTGTGAAACCACGGCTCGTGGTATCCAGTCGTTGGATCCACTATCTCAAAAATACCTTTAGAGAAATAGATAAATGCAATCATTATGCTCAAATACTGATACATAAAATGAGGTAGTGTAGGGCCTTTGAGCATAAAAAGGTCAAAAATACCCTTAATGAAAAGTCCATGAAAAATTGCACTAGACAAACCAAAGATTGATCTCACGCGTCGTTGTGTGAAACCACGGCTCGTGGTGTCTAGACGTTGGATCCACTGTCTCAACAATACCTTCAAATCCTTCCCACGACTCGACAGGACAAGTCGTTGGTCCAAAGAACGGGTCGTTGAGTCGATCGTTGTCAACTCCCTACCAAACCTGAACATCCCTTACCACGAGCCTTACCATGACTCGTGGTTACTTCCAATTAGTCGTGGTAACCATTCATTAAATGCACTGAAAATATGACCACCTAGACCATGACTGGTGACAACGGGTCATCCTTATTTATGAAGGTTCATTGGGTGACCCATTATTTTCCCAACTACTAAAGTTCATCTCTCACTATGACTACATACGACTACTCGTTGTTTCCCACAATGAGTCGTTACATTGGTCCTTGCTTCCACTATCACCCGAACTCCTAAAACCACGACTGGTAACAACAACTCATGATTTCCAACCATGAGTCATTACACCTCTCGTCCTGTGATGTTTTTCCCAATTTGAGCAGTTTTCAACTTTTAAATCCCAGGTCTACTCTTGGGAACTTCCAGGGTATTACAAAAAACCATAGAGGAAGGTTTAACAAAACAAAATAAAACATTTATGAAGAAGAACTAAATCATCAATTTTAAAACAACTGAAACAAAGCTGAAAAATCTTAATCTATGTCTGTGACTGAAAGCCATCTATCTGATGAGTTACTAGGACAAGCCCCAATCTAACTCTAACTCTAATTGAAAAAAATATAACAGAAAAGAAATAATCCTCATCCTTGAAAGATGATGATTCACCAATGATGCAGCTGAAAATTTCTGAGTGAGATCTGCTAATGGTGTTAAGTTTGAGAACCTACAGCTGTATCATAAAAACGATATAACATAAAAGGTATGCGTCAGTACTTTGAATGTCTGAGTAAGTAGGATAAACCATAACACAAAGAAATAAGTAACTGAACTAGGAAGACATGCAATGACCAACTGAAATGCTGAAACTAAATAAACTGTCATATATTGAGATGGTCAAAATAACCCTGTCTAATGGTCAAAGACATGCCCTAAATTTGAGATACTAATCTAAAATACTATGCTAAACTGATTTGAACTGAGCGGTTTGGAACTGTTCTAACTGAGCTAATCTGAGACTGAACTGAACTGACTAGTAGGAGAATCTATAACTGACATATAACCATGTGAGAAAGACGTGGAGTCCGATGTATACACTTAATCGGTAGGACCCAATATGCCTTGCTAGGGTATAGAGGAATGAACTGAGTGATCGCAGGTCTGGGGCCATAAGGCCAAATAAAATGTAACCTATGGTGGCAACGTAGTTTTAGGAACCTGGGTGCGCTGGCACCCTGGTCCGCTCGATGCTAAGTCCTACTCCCACTGGATAGTCCTAGACTATCTACTAAGATTATATCTCGAAATTGGGGCCCAAGACTAAGTCAGGAATACCTATTTGGAAGTACCTTGAGAGTCTTACAGATCATTTTCTGTAACTGGTGTTCTAAGGCTGGTCAAAGCTGCTTATCTGGAAGCATCGTAACCATCTAAAGAACAAACTATAATTTGAAACTGGGGGTCCTAAGGCTGGTCAGAGTTGCTTACCTGGAAGTGTCATGACCGCCTAAAGAACCACTAAAATCTAATACTGAGTCTAATACTAATAACTGGGAGGAATCACCAACACCTCAATAATTAACTGTAGTCAAATAATCAGCTGACGTTTCTAGATTATACTGAATATACTAATAATTGACTGAGATGGGACTAACAAACATCTAACTGAAATCTTAACATCTCCTAGCATTATGGGAAGCCCAAACTGATAGAATCAAGCCGCAAGGAAAAACTAATCCAAAAGGTAAAATTCTAATTTACTGCATTCAAGGCTAGGGATAAACCATCCTTACAAAAGTGAGTATTAACATGAAAACTAGGTAGTGGAAATATAACAACAATCAACATAGACAATATTCCACATGCTATAACCGAAGTCTGACATATAATTTACTCATATTCGAAAGTTTAGGGCTAGAACTGATAGATAAGATAGGGAAGATTTTTGGGACACAAGGGAAGAACTATTCCTCTGTTGATTCCCACATACCTGGCTTAGAAATTCCTGGAGAGGAAAGCTTGAAATTCTGCATTGATGAGGAAACCTAGTTCTTGCTTGAGAGAAGAAGTACAATCATTTTTTCTTAGAGTTAACGTGGGAAATGAGGGGGAAAACCATTAAATCCCCCTAATATCTCTAAAATAATGCTTAAAATGACACGGTTTAGGGACTAATAGGTAGGAAAATACAAAAGTAACCCTAGAAATAAAATTTGAAAACTGGCCGATAGGGTCCCAACGGGTCACTCAATGAGTCATTGGTTGTGACCTCTCATTGGTCCCACTACCTGGGACTAGAAAACACTAGATCTAGCAACGGGGGTCACCACGACTCATTGGATGAACCAACGGGTTGTTGGAACCTCCCGTGGCCACTATAAGAGGAAACCTGGAGGGTCTAATGACGGGTGACACAACGACTCATTGTTGGACCCAACAGGTCATTGTGCCCAGTTGTTAGGTTCACTGGAAGGATTTATGAAAATGCTCTAAGTTGACATGATGGGTGATGACAATGACTCGTAGGAAATAATGGGTCATTATTTCCACTCGTTGTCATTGGAAGGGAATTTCTGGGTTTTCACCCAACGACTCTCACAACGGGTCATTATTTCTGACAATGACTCGGTTGTTGAGTCGTGGGGTACTGGAAAGGATTTCTATGCTGGGAAAACCACGATTGATAGGATGACTCGTTGAAGATAGCCCAGAGTCATCAAAAGTCCTATGTGGATGTAAGGAGGAGAGAACTTGAGTTTAAAGTTGATGATCGGGTGTTTCTGAAGGTATCTCCTATGAAGTGAGTGACGAGGTTTGGAAAGAAAGGGAAACATAGTTCCCTTTTTGTTGGCCCGTACCGGATTGTGAGACGTGTTGGCAAGGTGGCTTATGAGTTGGAGTTTCCCTAAGAATTGGCTTTAGTACATCATGTTTTTCACATGTTGCTTTTAGAGAAGTGCATGGGTGATCCAGCTTTGGTTTTTCTGGTGGGGAGCGTAGGTGTGAAGGATAGCCTTAGCTATGAGGAGGTTCAGGTGGAAATACTTGATCGTCAGGTTTGGAAGCTAAGAAATAAATAAGTAGCTTCAATAAAGGTTTTGTTGAGGATTCAACATGTTTAGGGAGCTACGTGGGAAGCTGAAGTAGATATGATGGCTAAATACCCGCATCTATTCTCTTCCGGCTCAGTTCATCTTGAGGTATCAGTTTCCTCCCTATTACACTATTCAGTTTCATGTTTAGTTCATGTGCCCAAGTTTCTTTCATGTCAATGCATGTATGTATGATTCACGAATTCAGTTTAGTCATGTATTTCAGTCCGGAGTTAGTCACTCCATCAGTTTTCAGCTAAATGTTCAGTATTTGGTATGACAGTTTCTTTTCCTAATTTTTCAGTATGTTATCCACATTCAAGGATGCATGTTCCCAAGGCGGAGATATTGTAATAAACCAAAAGCCCTAAGATCATACCCGAGGGTTGAAATGGAGAAAATAGAAATTTCTGGACTAGGTCACAGGACGAGTCATCCGATAACCCGCGAGGTACACCATGAGTTGTTAGGTGACTCATGGAGTGGAGGAAAGTTTGGTTGTATTTTTGGTTTGGGGGTTGACCACGGGTGAAGCCACGACTCATGGTCAGGACCACGAGTCGTTAGGTTGGTCGTGGTCAAGGAGTCGACATGAAGGATGGGATGATTGGCAGTGTTCATCACGACTCGTCATCACGAGTCGTTAGGTGCACCACGAGTCGTGGTGTCTCTCGTGGTGACTGACAGGATTATATTTCCCAGTGTTGGTAACGAGAAGCAGTCCATGAGTCATCCCTTAAGCAATGAGTCGTCCAGTCCCTCATTGGGACTGGCAGTGTGATTTTTCCTGCGAAATTAGTAAGGCTTTTCCGTAATTCCAAAGTTCCTAAGACCTAAACTACATCATTTTAAGCTCAGATAAGTGTGTTTTAAGAGGGTGTAACTCATTCTAAACCTATCCCTCTCTATGTATGCAATCCTAGAAGTTCCTAAGGGTGATCAATCCTAGAAATTCATCAATTCTCCTTCAATTTCCTTTGGGCATTCAAGAGGGCTTTGAAATCTGAAGTACCCAGGTATGTAGGGTTATGAATTGGTGTATCCATCCACCCCCATGCCCAATCCCTTCTCAAATTCATGAAAATCCAGTTGATGAATCTATGGAGTTTTAACCCAACTTGTGAATTCTCTAAGTATCTATCATGGGTATAATCTATTCATATTTCTAATATTGAATTATAATTCATGGGCATGTTTTATAATGTTTTCAATTACAAATTCATGTATTCAAAGTCTTACAATTATGATGCCCAATTATGAAAGTTCATGAAAGGTTGAGATTATGATATATGTTTTCAAGCATGATGAGATGTATATGGTGAAAGTATGATTTCGAATTTGCCATGTCTATATTCATATTGTTTTACTATCAATGTCTATTTCAAGTATGTTTAAGTTTGGGCAAGCCCATATGATAAAGTATGTTTCATGATTTCATGTTATTAGCTTACCACATGGATTTTGGAGTCTAGACTCCCACTCTTTTAAGTTTATGGTATGGATTGAGCCAAGACTCCTCATGTTATGTTTTCAGATTATGCATGTATTATTATGATTCAGCTTCGTCGCAAGATGATGGTTCAACTTTGTTGAAAAATGATGGAGAGCATATGCATGTTTTTAGGAGTAATGTCTAGCACTGAGTAGGCTAAGGCTCAGTCAACCCTGTTCCTCAGAACTACGAGCCAATGTAGGTATTATCAGATTATTTGGGACCTCCTTTGTGAGCTTTCCCTACCCCCAAGGGGCCTTCAACTTGATATTAATATCATGGTAGCGTTCTTATCCCTAGAAAGGCTTTGGACGGCTCTGCCCACATGAGTGTAATAATCGGAACCACATAAGCTCTATCGTGGTAATGTCGGTTATATGAAGAGTCTCCCAATGTTCCTCATGATTTTAGTTATGCATGTTCATCAGTCATGATATTATGTTTTTAGCAGGTTTGAACTAGTTTTCAGTTTTACTTATGAATAATCAGTTTCAGTTTTGGGTCATTCGATTCAGTTATGTTTACATCATGTTTTCAGATAATAACATGCAAGCCCTACTCTCAGACTCTTATGATGAAATATTTCATGATATGCATAATCTCCCATTTTACTTACTTAGCAGTTTTATTTACCTTGCATACTCGGTACATTCCACGTACTGAATGTATACTCTATGTTGTATTATTTCATGATACAGACTCAGATATTTAGTTTCAGTCCCGCTGTTAGCCAGATCCTCAAAGTTAACATCTATCATCCAGAGTTGGTGAGTCCTCATCCTTCAAGGGCCATTTTATCTGTTGTATTCAGTATTTCAGCTTCAGTCTTTAGTGAGTTAGTTGGGTGTTGTTCCATCAACCAGTCAGTATGTAGAGGCTTATCAGGCATAGTATGTTCATAGTTTTAGATCGCTGTTATGTATTTAGATATTCGATATTATCAGATTTTCAGACTTCCGCTATTTATATGTTAGACTTCCGCATTATTATATTGAGTTTAGATGTCATGTTAATGCCATGGGTCGACTTGGAGTCTATCCAGGTTCTTTGTCCCGTGTCTTGATCCAGCGTATGTTCGGGTCATGACATAGACCACTGTGAGAATTGGATGGCCCCGATCTACCTCTTCCTCTGTCGGCTAGAGCTGAGGGTTCATGCCTGCCGAAGGTGCTGGAACATATGATCCTGTTGAGGACCTATTTTGCTGGTCCTGGTCACCCTAATCTCTAGAAGGACAATCCCTCATCATATGACCATCCTACTGACAAGTGTAACAAGTAGTAGAGCCATATCTACACATTTCAAAATGTTGTCGACTGCAAATCCTACAACGCGGGGTAATAGGCCTACTCTGATAATGAACCTCTCTGTTGCTAGGAACCTAACGCTCGCGAGCTCTCACCAGGACCTGACTATCCACGACGATCTGATCTACCCCTTTGTTGTTGCTGAGGTGAAGGTTTGGGTGGCCTACCTAATTTTCGCGGCCTGGGTCTGCCTTGAAATTCTGCCTGCATATCAGTGGGCCTGGCCCTCTAGCGCTGCTCCTAATTCGCTCTTTCTACCTCATGTTGACACCGCCTAATCCCTTCAATGTTTTGAGAAAAATCTTGAATGCGCGCAATGTCTATGTCCTCTCGTAAGGTTGCTGTAACACAGGTTTCCACATACTCTGGAAAAAGCCCCATAATGAACCGGTGTACCTTGGTTGGCATGGTATCCACAAATGCTGGCGCATATCTTGCCAAAGAGTCAAACCTAATTGTATATTATCGAAAGCTCATCGTACCCTGATCCAGGAGTAGGAACTGATCCACCCGGGCCTGTCAGATTTCTCATGAAAAATAGTGATCTATGAAGGCCTCTGAAAAACTGGACAAAGCCGGAGGGGGTACGTCTCTGCCTCGGGACCTCTCCCAATTCTCAAACCACAACACCGCTATGTCCTGTAGCCAAAATACTTCCAACTTGACTGACTCAGTGGGCACATCATGCATCACCCTAAATATCATCTATAATTTATTTATAAGTCCTGAGGATCCTCTATGCGGTCTGTCCTCGTGAACTGCGGAGCACTCAAGGAAAGAAATTCTCAAACCCTCGAACTTCTAGGCCCTGCAGTAGATTCAGTGACAACTGGTGCCACTGGCTGGCGCTGAGAAGCTATCATCTGAGCAAGGATATAAACCACGCTCCTAACCTCCTAGTTTGATGGTACATGGATTACTGCGGGTCACACTGAAGTATCTGCTACTGTCACAACCCGAACGGTGCCTGGATCGTAACATGGGACAAGGTGCCCCGAGAAACCCTAAGTCGACCCATGGCATAAGAATACATCTAATCTCAATCAAGAAACTGAATAATCAATATGATATTCATAGTGGAAGTATAACTTGCACATAACATCAAAATATGAAATCCGAAGCTGAATACATACATATGTCTGAAAAGCCTCTAAACATGATGAGTTGATGGGATAAGACCCCAACTAACTCAACAAAATTGAAATTGAAATACATAAAGGAAAGCTGAATAGTCTAGTCCTCGGGAAATGAGGACTCACCCACAATAAGAATGCTAACTCTGATAAGATGACTACGAGCGGGGCTGAACCTGAGAGCCGGGTCCTGTATCATGAAATGATACAACATAGAATATGCGGTCAGTACATGAAATATACCGAGCATGCAGGGTAAGTAAAACCGCTTAAGTAAATAAAATCATTTAAAACCGATGCATAATGTAAACATAAACATTAAGAATAAGGGAGTAGGGCTTGCAGACATTTTTTCTGAAATCATGATCTCTTCATAACATAACATGACATAACTTCATAACGTCATATTGAATCGATTGACTCAAAGAGAAATTTTGACATTTATAAGTAAAGATGAACATTGAGTCAAACCTATTTTAGAACATGCATATATGTATAACTATATAAGTCCCATGAGTATTGAATATGCATATCTGAAATCATGAGGAACAATGGGAGACTCGCCTTTTAACCGACATACCACGATAGAGATTACATGGTCCCAACTATCACACTCACGTGGGTAGAGCCATCCAAAGCCTTTCCAAGGCTAGGGACGATACCATGATATCGATATAAACCTGAAGACCCATTTAGGCAGGGGAGGCTCACGAGGAAGGTCCCGAGGTAATATATATGATTATCAACCTACGTTGGTGCGTGGTTCTGACGTATAGGGTGATCGACCCTTATCCTACTCGGTGCTAGACATTACTCCCAAAACATGCATATGATCTACATCGTTTTATCATGAAGCTCAACATTGTCTATTGACGAAGCTCAATGATCAAATACATCTCAAATATGAAATCATGCAAATGAGAAGCTTTAGCTCGAGACATACCACAAGCTGAAAACATAATTGGGAGCCTTCGCTCTAAAATCATGTGGTAAGATATATATAGGAAAACTTTAACTCAAACATACCACAAGCTGAAAATATAATTGGGAGTCTTCGCTCCAAAACAATATGGTAAGCGTAATTAAGGAAAATCATCATTCATACTTCACATGTGGGCATTGCCCAAAACTTTACTATACTTAGAAATACTCAATTCTTATCGAAAACATAATTGAAAACTTGGGTAGCTTCAAAGCATGCTTTTCATCATAATACCTTATCATCATCATATACTCATCACAATCTCATCTTTCAAGAACATTTCATCTATGAGATTTTAATTCATAGAACTAGAATCATGATTTTAAATTGAAAACGTTAAAAAATTTGCCCATGTTTCATAATTCAATAGTATAATCATAATCAAGTCATACCCATATATAGAAATAGAAGATTCATGCATTTGGGTTAAAAACCCCATAGATTAGAAATAGGAATTTCATACTTTAGAGAGGGATTGGGCATGGGTGTGAAAGAAATCACCCATTCATAACCCTACATACCTATTGGTAGTTGATTCTAACACTTCTGTAGATGCCCAATAGGAAATTAAAAAGAAATTGATGAATGCTAAGCTTGATCACGCTCTCAAGCCTTCTACCATGCATGGATGAATGAATGAGGCATAAAATGAACTTAACTCCTTTAAAAGTCACTATTCATAACTCAAAACGACGTAGTTTAGGCCTTAGGAATTATGGAAAAGCCCTTACTACATTCGTAGAAAATAACTGTCAGGTGGTCCCAATGAGGGACCTAACGACTCGTGGTCATAGGTTACGACTCATGGATTAGCTCATGAGGTTCACTGCTAAATAGGTTTCCTAAGCTCTTAACGGGCAACCTCACGACTCGATACTGGTGACCACGACTCGTGGTCACCACCCGTTAGGTACACTGCCTCCACTCTTCTCTTCTACTTCTCACTCACCCCATGACTAACCTGATGACTCGTGGGGTCTGACCATGAGTCGTGGTCATGTTCGTGGGAATCCTTTTACCCAAATTTTCCAAACTCCTTACTTGCCTCCCCAAGAGTCATATCACGACTCGTGGGTTGTACCAACGAGTCATCTCACGACTCGTTCTATGCATGGTGCCAATTTTTACTCTTTTCTCCATTTTAACTCCCTTGTCTGATATTTGGGCTTCCGGAGTATAACAATATCTCCCCCTTGGGAACATTCGTCCTCGAATGTTAGAAAACACAGAAAAGTAGAGAAAATGCAATCATCATATTCAAATACTGATCTTTTAAACCGAAAACTGATGGAATGATTACCTTCGATTCAAATCACATAATTGAACTAATTTCATGAATCATACACACATCCATATACATAAAAGAAACTTGCGCACATGAACTAAACATGAAACTAAATAAAGTCTGAGTGCAAAACTGATACCTCAAGCTAAAATTGAGTCGATAGAGAATAAATACGGGTATCTAGCCGTCATATCTGCTTCGGCTTCCCAGGTAGCTCATTCAACATGTTGATTCCCCCATAACACTTTAACTGAAGGTACTTCCTTGTTCCTTAGCCATCGAACCTTAAGATCCAATATTTCCACCAGAACCTATTTATAGCTAAGGCTGTCTCTTACACCAATACTATCCACCGGGACAACTAGAGCTGGATCAACCAAACACTTCTTCAAAAGCGATACATGAAACACAAGACGAACATAAGCTAATTCTAAAGGAAACCCCAACTCATAAGCCACATTTCCAACATGTCTCACTTCCGATACGAGCCAACATAGCGGGGTCTAAGTTTCCCTTTCTTTCCAAACCGCATCACTCCCTTCATGAGAGATACCCTCAAAAACACCCAGTCATCGACTTCAAATTCTAACTCTGTACTTCTCAAGTCCGCAAGACTTTTGGCAACTCTGGGTAGTTTTCAACCTGTCTCTTATCAACTAAACCTTCTCCATTGCTTCATGAATCGAATCCGGCCCTATCATTGCTGCCTCACCAACCTCAAACCATCCGATGGGCGATCAGTATCTCCGCTCGTAGAGAGCCTTGAACAGTGCCATATGAATAATAGAGTTATAGTTGTTATTATATGCAAACGCAATAAGTGGAAAATGCTCATCCCATCTACCTCTGAAGTCAATTACGCATGCTCTCAACATGTCCTCGAGAGTTTGGATTGTCCGCTCCGCTTAACCATCCGTTTGTGGGTGAAATATTGTGCGGAGCTTAACCCACGTACCAAGCCCCTTTTGAAATGACTTCCAAAATTGAGAGGTGAATTGAGTACCTCTGTCGGAGATGATTGATAAGGGAACTCCATGCAATCGGACTAGCTCCTGGATATATAGTTTGGCATAATCCTCTGCCGAATCTGTGGTTTTAACCGGTAGAAAATGAGCAGCCTTGGTCAACTTGTCTACCACAACCCAAATGGAATCATATTGTCAACGAGTACGAGGCAGACCTATGATAAAATCCATATTAATTTCTTCCCACTTCCAAGTAGGAATGCTGATATCTGAAGCATGCCTCTCGGTCTCTGATGTTCAACCTTTACTTGCTGACAGTTCGAACACTTGGCTACGAATTCTGCAATATCCTTCTTCATTCCATTCCACCAATAGATTTCCTGTAAGTCACGGTACATCTTGGTGGAACCCAGATGGATAGAATATCTGGATCCATAAGCCTCATGCAACATCCGACTCAAAATCGCCCACGTCAGAACACCTAAGCGACCCTGGTACTGAAGCACACCATCTCCCACCTTGGGAGAAGACCTCCACCTTCTAAATTTGAATGACTTCCTTTAACTTTACCAAAATCGGCTCCTCATATTTTCTAGCTTTCACATCAGTCACCAAGGACGATTCTGATCCATTCTACACAACATCGCCATCGGTCGAGGCAACCAACCTAACTCCCAACTTAGCAAGTCGATGCACATGTCTCATCAGCTCTTGCTTTCCCTCATCCACACGGGACACACTCTCCATAGAGAGCCTACTAAGTGTGTCTGCTACCACATTAGCCTTACCCGAATGGTAAAGGACACTCATATCATAGTCCTTGAGTAGTTCCAGCCACCTCCTTTGTCGAAGATTGAGATCTTTCTGCATGAACACATATAGTAAGCTCTTATGGTCCGAAAACACATCTAAGTGGACCTCATACAAATAATGTCACCATATCTTCAAGGCGAATACCATCGCGGCCAATTCAAGATCATGGGTCGGGTAATTCTTCTCATGAACTTTCAACTGTCTAGAGGCATATGCTATCACTTTCCCACGCTGCATCAATACACACCCGAGTCCGATTCTCAAAGAATCACAATACACCACAAATCCATCAGTACCCTTGGGGAGAGCTAACACTGGTGCTGCGTAAGTCAGGTCTTCAACTCTTGGAAGCTTTTCTCACAAGCCTCCAATTATTGGAACTTCACCTTCTTATGGGTCAATTTGGTCAAAGGTGCTGCAATAGAAGAGAAACCCTCAACAAATCTTTGCTAGTAGCTAGCTAACCCGAGAAACTCCAAATATCTGAAGGGTTCACCGGTCTAGGCCAATTCTTCACCGCCTCGATTTTTTGAGAATCTACCATTATGCCCTGACTTGATACCACATGTCCCAAAAATGCTATGTATTTCAACCAGAACTCACACTTGTTGAACTTGGCATACAATTGGAGATCCTTAAGAGTCTGAACCACTATTCTCAAATGAGCGGCATGCTCCTCCTCGCTCCGAGATTACATCAAGATGTCATTGATAAACACAATCATGAACATGTCCAGGTATGGCTTGAACACCCTGTTCATCAAGTCCATAAAAGCTGCAGGAGCATTTGTTAGTCCAAAAGACATAACTACAAACTGATAATGACCATATTGCATCCTGAAGGTTGTCTTCAGGATGTCACTCTCCCGAACTCTGAGTTGATGATACCCAGATCTGAGATCTATCTTTGAGAAACACTTGGCACCCTGAAACTGGTCAAATAAATTATCAATCATGGGTAGAGGATACCTGTTCTTGATAGTGACTTTTTTCAATTGCCGTTAACCAATGCACATGCGAATAGAACCATCTTTCTTTCGGACAAAGAGAACTGGTGCACCTCATGGGGACTTGCTCGGTCTAATGAAACCCTTGTCTAATAAGTCCTTCAATTTCTCTTTCAACTCTTTTAGCTCGGTTGGACTATCCTGTAGGGAGGAATAGTTATAGGCTGCGTGTCAGGAAGAAGGTCAATACCAAAGTCAATCTCCCACTCGGGAGGAACACCTGGCAAATCATCAGTAAAGACCTCTGGATACTCACGTACTACTGGAATTAACTAGATAGTTAGGGTCTCAAACTCAACATCCTTAACCCTAACTAGATGGTACACATAACCCTTAGAAATCATCTTTATGGCCTTAAGGTAGGAAATGAAATGACCTACAGGCACAACTGAACTACCCTTCCATTCTAAGACTGGCTCACCCGGAAATCTAAACTCTATAGCCCGGGTTCTACAATTAACTGAAGCATAGCATGCAAATAGCCAATCCATGCCGAGAATCACATCAAAATTGGTCATGGTTAACTCTATTAAATTTGCTGAGGTGACCTGTAGCTATGTCTGAGTCCTCTGGGCTCCTATAACTGCACCCTGGGCACGCAAGGCTCAACGGAGGTTAGTGATGCTGTTATGGCATAAAAGAAGCCCATTCGTGGATGGAATGTAATATGGCCTTATAGGCCGAAATATACTCTTTTCAGATTTCATATAGCTCCGTAGGTGATGACACCGCTAATAACTCTAAGGTTGGTTGACAGAATGCTATATTAGGTGGGATCACTCCCAACCGAAATAGTAAACATTAATCTCAAAACTATCTGTAGTAGCTAATCACAATATACATGCTTACGACTTGCTTAAAAAGGCGTTGGTCGTATTACTAAATGACAGGAATAACTTGTCGAAGAGGTTAGCATTAACATACCTTAATCATTGATTTATGTTCACCCCAAATAGTTCCAACCTGAAGGCGGCAATTTCACTAACTTTTAGCCCTTACTCTGTGAGAATAAGGCTATTTTCAATAATAGGAAACGGCTTAATCACAATATCCTTCAAAGACACTAGCTACAAGTCAAACATTGTCCAATTCGGTTGAAAACTTAAAAATTCCCGAGAGTTTAGAAGGTAGAAACGCTTACCTATCACTTGTAGCCTCTTAGGTCTCGATCAGAAATGATTTTTACCACTTTTACTTGGTGGGGTTCCGGTACATCAAGTGAATTACCAAAAAATAACTCTACAGGAATGTTTCTCATAGGCTTGGAACTCATTATCCAAGACGAATTTGCATTTGGAAGGAGTTTAGCGGCGTCATTAGATGAAAAACAGATGAAAAATAGAGAGGAAGCTTTGAAGGGCCAAGGTTCTAATTTTAGGAAATTTTTAATGACTTCAACTTGAACTTATAACATATATAT
>JACEIK010003267.1:86859-98656 GCA_018107945.1 Datura stramonium | reverse complement strand
GTGCAGTGGCATGGCCTGCGTGGCGCGGCACCCAGTGCACCCATCCTCCGACCCTGACCTCTTGCTCGCTTGATACTATGCTCGTATACTCATCCCCCAAGCCCTTTTACGCATGCGTCGTACTCCAAAACTCTCAACATACGTACGCACACATCAGTTAAATGATAGAAACTTATGGGGTGTAACATTAAACCCTCTTAAAACACTCATTTTAGGGCTTAAAATGACGTGATTAAAGATTTAGGAGCTAGGAAAATTACAAAATTACCCCCGAGAAATCGCATGAAAAACTTGTCTGCCGGCTATAACGACCAATCCAGCGGGTCATTGTAGGATACAAAAGGTCATTAAACCGTCTGTTATATCTGAAACACTTCTGGTACTCTACTGAATTTCTGACCAATGACCGATCATGACGAGTAGTCATATGACACAACAACATGTCACTCCATCTGTTATTTCCTGGGGAAATTATGGTACTCTTCTGGTTCTCCAACCAATGACCAAAAAGGACAAGTCATTACTTGAAAAAATGAATCATCATATCCTCTCGTTGTCACCTCGGCCACCCTATCATAGCTTCTAAAGTCCTTCCAACGGACTGATACCACGAGTCGTCACTCGCCACCACGGGCTATTGCACCCTTCATTGTCATTGAATTAGATCTGGGCCTTTTCTAAAATCGATTACACAACCATCCAGGATGACCTATTACATGAAATAATGAGTATTCACTTGGCTTGTTGTTTGCTGGGAATCATGACTGGAGACTTACCACGAGGCGCACGATGGGTCATTGTTCCCTACAAGCACTCATCCCTTGAGTCATGTTATCACTCTGGTGCAATTTCTATACTTTTCTCCATTTCAACCCTCAGGTCTAATTATGGGGACTTTTGGGGTGTCACATAATCTCCCCTTTGGGAACATTCGTCCTTGAATGTAGACTTAGCATACTGAAAGGCCGTGGAAAGAATTGCAATCCCAAAACTGAACAACTGAAGTTGAAAACTGACGGAGTGAATGACTCCAGATTGATATACAAACTGAACTGAATTCATAAAATATATATACATGCTATGTCATGAAAGGAACTAGAGACATGAAATTTACATGAAAATGAATAGAGATCTAAAGAAGCTGATACCTCATGCGGGAACTGAGCCGAAAGGGAAAAGATATGGGTATCTATCCATTATATCTGCTTCGACTTCCAACGTAGCTCCCTTAAGAAGCTAATTTCTCCACAACACCTTCACTGAAGCTACTTCCTTGTTTCTCAACTACTGAACCTGATGATCAAGGATCTCAACCAGAACCTCCTCATAGGATATCCTTCACACCTATATTATCCACTAGAACAACTAAGGCTGGGTCACCAATGCATTTCTTCAATAGAGATACATTTCTTCAACAGAGATACCAAAGCTAACTTTGTTGGCAGCTCCAGCTCGTATGTCACCTTGCCAACTTGCCTCAAAATCCTGTAAGGACCAACATATTAGGGACTAAGCTTTCCTTTGTTTTTGAACCTCATCACTCCCTTCACGGAAGACAACTTTAGAAATATCCAATCATCAACCTCAAACTCAAACTCTTTTCACCTCACATCCTCATAAGATTTCTGACGACTCTAAGCTGTTTTCAGCCTTTCTTTAATAAGCTGAACCTTCTCCATGGCTTCATGAACTGAATCTAGCCCTATCAATGAAGCCTCACCTACCTCCAACCATCCAATAGGTGATCTATACCGCCGCCTATAAAGAACCTCAAACGAATCCATCTAAATGCTGAAGTGATAACTGTTATTGTAGGCAAACTCGATGAGAGGTAAGTGATCATCCCAACTACCCTTGAAATCAATAACACACACTCTCAACATATCCTCAAGAGTCTGAATGGTGTGCTCGGCCTGACCATCTGACAAAGGGAGGGAAAAGCTGTGTTAAACTTTACCTAATTACCAAGTCCTTTTTAAAACAATCTCCAAAACTGAGAGGTGAACTGAGTACCCCTATCTGAGATGATGGACAAGGAAACTCCAAGCAATTGAAGTAACTCCCGAATGTACAATCTAACATAATCCTCAACTAAATCGGTAGTTTTGATAGGTAAGAAATAAGCTGATTTGGTCAACCTATTCACAATCACCCATATAGAGTCATACTATCGGTGTGTATGAGGAAAATCTATAATGAAGTCCATATTGATCTCTTCCCACTTCCAAATAGCATTTTTTGATGCTCAACCTTCACCTGCTAGCAATACGGACACCTAGCCACAAACTCCGCTATGTCCTTCTTCATGCCATTCCATCAATAGACTTCTCGTACATCACGATACATCTTAGTGGCACCTGGGTGGATAGAGTATCGAGAGCCATGAGCCTCGCTTAATATCCGCTCTCTCAAGTCATCAATAGCCGACACACATAATCGGCCTTGATATCGAAGTACAAAATCTGCCCTTTGGTAGTAAACATCTACCTTTTGATTTCTAATAGCTTCCTTTAGCTTCACTAGGATAGGATCCTCATCTTGGATAGCTTTGACTTCCGGCCCCAAAGAATATTCTGACCTATTCTGAACAATCACACCACCATCCGCTGAATCAGTGAGGTGAACCCCCAAATGAGCAAGCCTATGGACATCCTTTACCAATTCCTTCCTCTAATCCTCCACATGAGACACACTTTCCATGGACAGCCTATTAAGACCATCCACCACTATATTGGCCTTGCCCCGATGATAAAGGACACTTATGTCATATTCCTTGAGAAGATTTAGCCATCTCCTTTGCTACAAATTTAGGTCCTTCTGAGTGAATACATGCTGAAGACTCCTATGGTACATGAATACATCCACATGCACCCCATACAAATAGTGTCTCCAAATCTTCAAGGCAAACACCATGGCTGCCAACCCTAGGTCATGCGTCAGGTAATTCTTCTCACGATTCTTAAGTTGTTTAGAGGCATACGCAATGACCTTATCATGATGCACTAGTACATAACTGAGACCAATCCTAGAGGCATCAGAATACACAAAAAAAACCATCCATGCCCTCCGGTAGGGTCAATACTGGGGTTGAAGTGACTTGAGCCTTTAACTCCTAAAAACTCTTATCACAAGCATCTGACCACTGAAACTTCACCTTCTTCTGGGTCAACTTAGTCAACGGTGCTGCAATGGATGAAAATTCTTCAACAAACTTCCTGTAGTAGCTAGATAAACCCAAGAAGCTCCTAATATCCGTAGGATTAATTGGTCTAGGACAATTCTTCACTATTTCTTTGAGAGCCCACCTACACAACCTAGCTAGACACTACATGGCCCAAAAATGCTACTGAGTTCAGCCAAAACTCACACTTTCTCAATTTAGCAAACAATTAGCGATCCTTGAGAGTCTGCAACACCATCCTTAAATGATCGGCATGCTCCTCCTTGCTTTGAGAGTATATGAGAATATCATCTATGAAGACAATCACAAACATATCCAGATACTTGTCACGACCCGAACATAGGCCCAGATAGAGATATAGGACAAGACACCCTGAGAGGCTCCACGTTGACCCATGGAATGAACATAATAACTAAGAGCATACAATAATATAAAATTGAAATAATAAAGCATGCTTAAGAGGAAGTCTAAAAATCCAACACATCTGAAGAACAGAAAACATAATACTGATTCGAGCTAAATACATGTTATGTCTATGTCTGATAAGCCTCTATAACCTAATGAGTTGATGGGACAAGACCCAACTAACTCAATACAAAATTGAAACTGAAAATATTGCTCTGAGCTAATAAAAAGGCCCTCAAAAGATGAGGACTCACCAACGACTAGATTATGCTAACTCTGAAGATCTGTATAATGGCGGGACTGAACCTGAACATCCAAGCCTATATCATGAAACAATATAGCATAGAGTATGCGGTCAGTACTTGGAATATACTGAGTATGCAAGGTAAGTAAAAACAGACAGTTAAAATACATAAGAGTTCATAAGAGTAGGACAACATGATCATGTAGTAAATATCATAACGTAAACATAAGGACTCATGGTTTTCAAACCATTCATAATATTGTCATAATCATATCCATAAGAGATATGTTATAAAAACATAACTTGAGTCAAACTAACATAAACATGGCAATGCATAAATCATGAGGAACAATGGGAGATTCTTATAACCGACATACCCCATATGAGAACACATGGAGCCTGACCGTTAAATCCTATTCGGGAGGGTGTTCGTACCTTAAAAAGGGTAGAACCATGAAAAGAGGTGATAATCACAACGAAAGGCCTATTCGGGTAAAGTGGGGCAGTCTCAAGGGAGGTGCTATCGTGGCTATGTTGGCACGTAGTTCACAGACTCGGGGTATTCTTGGACCCCGGGTCTACTGGATGTTAAATACTACTCCTAAAACATATATAGTGCTCAATCGTAATAAGAAAAATCATATACGAGGTTAATTGGCTAGTTTAAATCATGATAATCACAAGAATGTTTGAAATACATGAACTAGCTATGAAATAAGGCCCGTGAGTCGACCAAAATCATAAATTCATAAATCATGAAGAACATGTATATTTGTGAAAATCTATATACTTGATATTCATAATCCCATGAAGGGTACTTGAAGAGAAATCATAACATGAATCATAAATCATAATTTTAAATTTAGTAAGATCAAGATCATAATAGAATCATAACTTGACTTTTCATGAAGCTTGCATAATTGGGCATAATTTAATTAAAATTAGAAACTATGAATTAATAATAAAAATAGGTATAAAATATATCCATAGATCTTAAAACGTGACTTGATACATGAAGGGAATTAATCATAGATAGATCATAGAGAATTTCACAAAATTAGGAATAAAACCCATAAGACCATGAACTTGAATCTAGAATTTAAATTCATGAAATTGAGAAGAATTTTGAGCATGAGAGTGAAAGGAACTCTCATTCATGCCCTACATACCTAGGTAAATCTGATTTGCACTCCGCTTTGAAAGCCCAAAGGAATTGGGGAATTTTTCAAACTTGATCTCCAAGGAAGAACACTAAATTTGCATGCATGGAATGGTAAGGCTTATGATAGATTAAACACCCTTAAAAACCTTCTAACTAAGCTTAAAACGACATCATTAAGGACCTAGGAGCTTAGAAATTATAAAAATACCCTTAATGAAAAAGCTGGAAATTTAACACTGCTAGTGACCATGACTCATACCACGAGTTGTACCTCCTTACCACGACTCGTGGTTACCATCCATTACTGCCTCTGATGAAACCTTCATTCTGGACTTTTCCACGAGTCTCACTATGACTCGTACCTACATCCAACGAGTCATGGGTTCCATCCATTACTACGATTGGGAGGATTTCCTGCTCCTTCCTACGGGCACTAACCACGACTCATTGTTCCTTACAATGACTCGTACTATGAATTGTACCATCAAGTCTTGGTACCTCGACTACACACAATGTCTCTAACCTACGATCTGGTACACCATCCTACGGGTAGTACCTTGACTTGTTACTCCAGATCCCTACTTGCTCAACTACTAACCATTACTTGTGATGACGGATCATCACATCAACCAACGAGTCATACCATGGCCAGACCTTCACACCCAACAGCTTACCATGATTCCCTCTAACGACTCATTACAGCTTCCTACGACTCATAACATGTGTCATTCTGAGTCAAAATCTCAGATATTTCTACTATTCTAATTTCAAATTCTCGAGTCTAATCTTAGGCACTTCCGAGGTATTACAATACTTCTTGAACACCCTATTCATCAAATCCATAAAAGTTGCAGGAGCATTCATGAGTCCAAAAGACATAACAATGAACTCATAGTGACCGTACCGAGTCATGAAAAGGCTATCTTCGGAATGTAACTCTCCCTAACTCTAAGCTGATGATATCAGGATCTGAGGTCTATTATTGAGAAGCATTTAGCACCCTGAAGCTGGTCAAATAGGTCATCAATCTTGGGAAGGGGATACTTATTCTTGATTGTGACCTTGTTCAATAGGAACAAATCAATGCATATTTTAAGGGAACAATCCTTTTTTCGAACAAAGAGAACTAGAGCACCCCATAGGATTTGCTAGGTCTAATGAAACCCTTATCTAGGAAACCTTTCAACTCTTCTTTCAATTCCTTTAGCTCGGCTAGAGCCATTTTGTATGGAGGAATGGATATGGGATGCGTATCAGGGAGAAGGTCAATACCAAAGTCAATCTCCCCCTCGGGAAAGACTCCCGATAGATCATCAAGGAAAACCACTGGATACTCACATACAATCGGAACTAACTAAAGAGTCGGGGTCTCAGATGTAGAATCCTTGACCCGAACTAGATGGTACATACAACCCTTATAGATCATCTTTCTAGACTTAAGACAAGAGATGAAATGAACTACAAGCACAACTGAACTACCCTTCCACTCTAGAATTGGTTCACCCGAAAATCAAAACTCTACTGTACAAGTTCTAAAATTCACTGAAGCAAAGAAAGCATACAACAAATCGATTCCTAAGAAAATATCAAAATCGGTCATTTCTAACTCTACTAGGTCAGCTGAGGTGACTTTTTGAAGGACTGTGATAGGGCAATTTATGTATACCCATCGAGTTATAACTGACTCACCAACTAGAGTAGAGACTGAGAAGGGTTCTGATGGGATTTTGGGACTGACTCTGAAACTAACAGCAACATAAGGAGTCACAAAAGATAAGGTATCTCGTGGATCTAACAATGCATACACATCAAGATGAAATACTCGTAACATACTTATAACCACATCGGGTGAGCACTCCTACTCTTACCGAGATGAAAGTGCATAAAACCTGTTCTGGTGCAGGCCATCACCTATACTAGTGGATGCACCCTACTGAACTAAATATGCTGGTGGAGCTACTAAATTGGTGGTTGCGTCATGGCCTCTACCATGGCTTGTCTAGATGAAGGGCAATCTCTGAGCATGTGTCCGGGCTTCCCACATCCGAAGCACACGCCTAAACCCGCTAAGCACTCATCGGTGTGCCTCCTGTCACATCTCTTGCAAATTAGAATGCTATGCTCTCCTGACATGCTCCCTTAACCTCTAGAGCCTAATGCTCTACCTCTCTAATCACGTCTAGGTTTGGATGGAACACTAGTTGATGACTGTGCTTGGGGTCGATGACCTCTAGTGAAATTGGGGATAATGTCCACCATCGAACCTCTATTGGTAATGCCCATAGCTCCCTGCCCTGGCTCTCTTGTCCTCCTTCTCCTTCTCCTTCATCAGCTTCGCCTCTATCTGTTGGGCATATATGACCAACCGGGAGATATCTATGTCATTGATTAAAATGGCGGTCCTGCACTCTTTGACCAAGGAATCAACCACGCCATTCATAAACCTACTCACAAGAACCCTAGGATCATCAACCATCTTTGGTGCATACTTGGACAACTGGGTAAACTCCAAAGCATACTCCTAGATAGTTCTATTGTTCTACTTCAGGTTGACGAATTCCGCCACCTTTGCCTCCCTCGACTCCCTAAGGAAGAACCTGTCCAAGAAAGCAGTCACAAACTCATCGTATCCTGTGGGAATTACTCCAACTTCTCTACTATCTTTCCACTGACGAAACCAAATGTGAACAACCCCCTTCAACTAATAGGAGGCTAAATCTTCACTCTCCTCTTTCTTCACCCTTATAATATGGGTGATCTACTGTACCTCCTCAAGGAACTCGTGCAGGTCCTCGTCTACCTTTGACCCAAAAAACTCAGATGGGTTCATCTTGAGAAAGTCTGGCGCTCTCGCCGGTGTTGTGTTCCTATTCTAGGGAACATGGTCCACCACCTGCTAGTTGACCTGAGCGGTCATGACTTGTGCCAACATCTGAAATGCCGCGCGGAACGCATGAGTAACTTGTTTGGATAAAGGATCCGCTTGTGCTGGTGGGGCTTGCTGATGCCCATCTCCATTGCTATTGCTATGACCATTCGTTGCCATTTCTTCTACCATTAGCTCGGTGTGGAGGCATATTTCTGCAAACACGTAGAGAATTAGTTAGAGGAATAGAGAGGTACTTCATCGCATGACATAGATCATGAAAGAAGGGAAATTTCCTAAAACATCTTGTAGACTCTGTCCCATAATTGTGGCATGCTTCACACCCATGTAAAAGACTCTACTTAACACAACTTTCAAACAACCTAGGACACACCTAAACCTTTACTCTAATACCAAGTTTGTCATGACCCAAACATAGGCCCAGACCAAGACACGAGATCTAGAACTATGAATGGCTTCAAGCTAACCCATGACATATGCATAGAAATTCAAGAGCATAACTGAAGCGGAAATTAAAGGCGACATGAATATGTGAAAATTTGAAATATATCAAAGGCTATAAATGGAGTCACACTCCACAAGTTGAATCATCTACATAACGTATGAAAATCCTCTAAAACATCTAATGAGCTGATGGGACAACACCCCCAACTGGCTCGCTAGAGTCTGAAAACTAAAATAACATGCAAAACAAAACTACTAACTGTCCTCGAAAAAAAAGAAGACTCACCCAAAGTAGGGGTTGAACTGCATTAATATGGGAGCAAACTATCAGCGAGACTAAGGTGGATCACCCAAACCTATATCATAATATGATATAGCATAGAGTATGAGGTCAGTACTTGAAATGTACCGAGTATGTAAGGTAAGTAAAACATGCATGGTAAAATATTAGTTAAAATCATGCATAAAAATCAAAAGATCATGAGAGTAAGGACTGGATGCTGAAAATTGTATCTAAGATATACAATATCATAAACTGGTTATCATAACTGAACATAGTGACCCAATATTTAGAAATAGAAATCATATGACTTGTCACAACTGAAATCGTAAGTAAAAGCTCTTAATATGATCATTGGGTCAAATCTGCTGTAAAACATAATATCAGAAGTCATGAACATGGGTAACTGAAATCATGAGGAACAATGGGAGACTCGTCATAACTGACACCACCCCGATAGAACTTTCGTGATGCCCCAATATCAAACTCAAGTGGGCAGAGCCGTCAAAACCTTGCAAGGCTAAGGGCGCTAAACCATGATATCAATACAAAGCCAAGCCCCTTAGGAAAAGGAAAACTCTCTTGATAGGTCTCAAATATATATACCTACGTTGGCGCGTAGTTATGACATCGGAGAAACTCGTACCCCAAGCACACTCGGTTCTAGAAACTACTCCCAAAAAATACATATAACTCACATTCTTTTTCAACAAAGTTGAAATCATATTCTCAAAAATATAGCTTGAATCTTAACATTGAGAGTCTTGACTCCATATCATATCATAAACTACATTTGGATTCTTGACTCTGAATCATATCATAAAATGATCTTATTAGTGTTGGCTAAATTATAATAAACATACTTAACTTGTATGGGCTTGCCAAAATTATAAAATCATGCATACTTGAAATGAACTTCATAAGTCAAAATCATGAATTCATAAGTTGAGAGTTCATTAACATTCATGCATATTGGATATCTCATCATACTTGAAATCATGGATCATAAGCTTGACTTTTCATAAAACTTGCATAATATGGAATAATTTCTAATAACTTGAAATCATGAATTTATAATCAATTGAGGATAAAATTTTCCCATTTGACTTAAAACATACTTTAGAACATGAGGGATTAGACCCATCAACATAGAATAGGTAGTTTCATAGAATTCGGTCAATAAACTTCATTAAGAACATGAATTCATGCATTTAAGAAGAAGTTTGGGCATAAGGGCAGAAGAAATCCTCCATTCATAGACTTACATACCTGGCTAAACTGATTTCCAAACTAGCCTTGAAAGCCCAAGAGAACTGGGGAAGAAGTTGGGGAGAATTCTAGTTTGATCTTGGAAGGGAATCTCAATTCAATGCATGCATGAGAGCCTAATGTCTTAGGATAGGTTAAACCCTCTTAAAACACTCATTTCAGAGCTTAAAATGACGTCATTAAAGAGTTAGGAGCTTGGAAAATTACAAACTTACCCCTGAGAAATTGCATGAAAAACCTGTCTGCCGGCTATAACGACCAATCCAATGGGTTTTTGTAGGATACAACAGGTCGTTGGATTGTTCATTATATCTGAAACACTTCTGGTACTCTACTAAAATTCTGACTAATGACCGATCAGGATGATTCATCGTATGAAACAAAGACTTGTCACTCCATCCGTTATTTGCTGGGGAAATTATGGTACTCTTCTGGTTCTCCACCTAATGACTAGACATGATAGGTCATTACTTGAAATAATGACTCATCATATCCTCTTGTTGTCACCTCAGCCACCCTATAATAGCTTCTAAATTCCTTCCAATGGACCGATACCACGATTCGTCACTCGCCACCTTGTTGCACCCTTCATTGTCACTGAATTAGATCTGGGCCTTTTTTGAACTCCATCCAATGACCACCCAAGACGACCCATGAAACAACGAGTCATCACTTGGCTCGTTGTTTGCTAGGAATCATGATTGGAGATTTACCACTAGGCACACGATAGATTGTTGTTCCTTACAATGACTCATTCCTTGAGTCGTTCTATGACTCTGGTGCAATTTCTCTACTTTTCTCCATTTCAATCCCCAGGTCTAATTTTAGGGACTTTTGGGGTTTCACAACTTTGAACTATAATAAATATTTGATAGTAATTGAAGGATATATTAATGCAAATTAGATCCCTAGATTATCTAAAGCGAAATCCACTAGCAAATATATTTTCACAATTGGCAGAGGAGCAATGTCTTTGAAGGCATCTGAATAGACATGTATCACTCACTCTACAATAGAGTCTAAATTTATATCTTTGTACAAAGCTGGTGAAGAACTAGAATGGCTATGGAATTTCCTATAAGATATTCTATTCGGGCCTAAACCAGTGGCTCCTATATGCATACATTGTAATAGTCAAGTTGTAATAGGAAAGGCTGGAAGCATTAGGTATAATGAAAAGTCACGTCACATACGAAGAAGATATAATACCGTTAAACAGTTACTCTCTAGTGAAATTATCACAATTGACTATGTAAAGTCAAAAGATAATGTGTCAGATCCACTAACAAAAGGCCTAGCTAGAGAGATAGTTGACAAATCATCAAAGGGAGTAGGATTATGGTCGAGAAAAAATCATCACAATGTTAAGTATACCTAGTTGACTTGATATCTAAAGATATATATTCAAGGAGATCAAATAAAGTTGTGAATGACAGTTCAACATTATCGCTAAAACTCAATCGATTCTGATGATAAGACAATGTTCAGAAATAAGGATAAAGTATTATGACTTTTTAATGATTTTTTAAGTTTGAAATGAAATGATCAAATAGTGTATCTATGGATTACATATTTAGAAATCACCTATGTGAGTTTGAAGTGTAAGCCACATCAAGGAGAATTAGTGTAAGACCAGTTCTCTATGCACTCATGAAATCAGGCGGTGTTCATGGATGAAACGAACACAACAATGCAAACCAAAAATGGTTAAGAAATAATTGTGTGACATATGTTTTCTAGGTATATACCAAATTTCAATGGTTCAAGGATATCACATCCACCATTGACCAAATATACTCGATGTATGTTCACTACAAGAAGTTCAAAAAGAGATCTACTTACCTAAATGCGATTAATCTTTATTTGTAAATCACACAGTTTTTTCATGCATATTTTCCTAATATATCCATTCTCCATTCATGGGG
>JACEIK010003267.1:58321-83058 GCA_018107945.1 Datura stramonium | reverse complement strand
ATTATCTGACACCTAAAATATATTTAGGGGCATGTAGATCAATGTTGGGCCATTTAAATTTTTGATGATCATACGATTGTCACTTATGCACTTTCCCCATTAAATAATGAGAATGTTGACTTGGATCCTACTGGCAAATTTAGATGAGTGGTCAGATGCCACAATGGAGATCCGTTAGGGCTGGGGCATTTTTAATCACTTGTTAGTAGGGTTGAGTTTGTAAGAAAAGTGAATTGAAGGGCAAATGTAGACTATATATTAATGTAGTGGGGTTAATTCGGCATTTTTGGTTTGATATTGTTGTCAAATCACAAGGTAATTAATAGTAGTAGACTAGTAGTACCTGTGCAAGGGGAAAACAAAACTTGTGGAGAACTCAACGCACTCTTGGGATCGGAGTTATTAATTTTGCATTTAATCCTAAATATTTCCCTGTAACTACATGGTTTGTCTTGTATAGTTCATCTTTGACTTGTAATAAAGAGAGATAGTAAAGACATAAATTATTCATTAATTTAAAGTACTACATCTATCATATATAGTGGTTGACTTTTTCTACAGATTGCTTTCAAAATTACTTATTATGCTCTCCATAGAAATTAAATCTAGGTTTGCCTAATTGAGGTGGATTTATTTTACTGAAATTGAGGTAGTTCAATTATATAACAAATCGGTGCGCCTGTAGTCCGTTTAAAGTCTTTCAACTATATATGATAAGTTTTTGTGTCGATTGCCTTTATTTTGGGTAATTTTTAATTTTTATTCTTTAAATTGGTAGTTTATAATTTTTATCATTTAGTATTTTAAGCAATAAAAAGGGGACAAAAATATCCTTAATATTTTTAAAAAAAATTCAAAACCTAAATAATTTCGCAAGTCAAAAAAAAATCGCAAGGCATAAGTTCAGTAGGCAGAAGTTCAATTGCATGAAATTTTGCCTATAGGAACAAGTTTCTTAAAAAACCTTGTGCCCCAACGGCATGATGTCATGTTATTGAACTTGTGCCTATGGGTAGAAGTTCATGCCCTTTAGAAATAATTTCAATTGCATGAACTTCTATCCTTTAGGCACAACTTCATGTTACTTAATTTATACCTGGTAGACATTATTTCATGTTATTGAACTTGAAATTATGCCCCATATTAGGCACAATTTAATTGCATGAACTTCTGCTCTTTAGGAATAAGTTCATGTTACTTAACTTATGCTTGGTAAGCATAATTTCATGTTATTGAACTTGAAATTCTTCCCCATAAACACAATATTAATTGCATGAACTTCTGCTCTTTAGGCACAAGTTCATGTTACATAATTTATGCCTGGTAGGCATAATTTCATGTTATTGAACTTGTGCTTATGGGTTGAATTAGGCACAAGTTCAGTAAAATGATTTTATGCCTACCAGGCATAACTCATGTTACTTAACTTATGCCTACAGATATAAGACATAATATGTGTGAATTTATGCCTTTAAGACATAAGATTAGGCAAAAACTTATGTCTTGAGAATTTTATTTATGCCTTGCGATTTTTTTTAATTATTTTTTTATTGTTAAGGGCATTTTTAATCCTTTTTTGTCACTTAAAGTGCCGAAGAAAAAAAATTAAAGATCACAAATTTAAGGGGCAAAAATTAAAGACCAGTTAAAAATAAGGGCATTCGTGCGAATGATCCATATGATATCGCATGCGAATTTTTTTAAACTTTGTTGTGTTTATTATATACATATAATCAAATTTGATCACATACAAAATTAGTCTTAAAAAAATAAGCAGTTGTTATAAATATAATTCAGTTTTTACGTTCGGAGTAAAATTTCACAGAGAACTAAGATTTAGCTGTAATTATTTTTATACCCCGGAAGCCCAAAGATCAGACCCGTGAGTTGAAATGGAGAAAATTTAAAATTTTACATCAGAACACAAAACGGGTCAGAGGTGACTCGTGGGAGCAGACCACGAGTCGTGATGTGACTCGTGGTGAGGCTTAAGAGATGGGTTGAAAAATTGGGAAGTTAGATCCCCACGGATGAGACTACGAGTCGTGGTTAGGCCCCAAGACTATGAGTCGTGGTTAGGCCCCAAGACTACGAGTCGTGGTCAGGCCCCACGACCTTTTAGGACAGTCGTGGGAAGTGGTAATTGAGGAAGTAGAAGAAGCAGGCAACGCACATAATAAGTGGTGACCACGAGTCATGGTCACTAGTAATGATTCGTGAAGTAACCCTGACGAGCCCAGATGACTTGATAAGCGATGTACTTGACGGATCATGCCACGAGTCGTGGCCAGAGGGGACAAGTCGTCATGTCCCTCGTGGGGACTGACTGACAGTTATTTTCTGCGAATTTAGTAAGGGATTTTCCATAATTACTAAGATCCTAAGGCCTAAACTGCGTCGTTTTACATTATGAATGATGTCTTTTAAGAGGGTTAATACGATTTTAATCTATTTTCATTCATACATGCAAAGATAGAGGGTTAGAGGGATGATCAAGCTTGTTCTTCTCCAAATTTTCTTCAATTCCTCTTGGGCAATCAGAGATGTGTAAGAATCACCCTCAATCCGGTATGTAGGGTTATAAATGAGTGAATTCTTTCACACCCATGACCAATCCCTCTCTAAATCATGAATTTCCTATGTCTAATATATGGGGTTTTAACCCAATGGATGAAATTTCTAATTCCTCTACATGGGTATAATCTAAATATATTTCTACTATTGAATTATGATTCATGGGCAAGTTTAATATTGTTTTCGATAAAAAAAATCATGTTTCAAGTTTTATGAATTAAAAAGCCCATTGATGAAAACTTCATGAAAGATAAGATGTGTGATGAATGTATGATTATGATGAGATACTATGATGAAAAGCACATTTTCAAGCTACCCATGTTTATAATCATGTTTTCAATGTGAATTGAGTGTTTTCAAGCATGTGAAAGTATTGGGAAATGCCCACATGTTCAAGTATGATTTACGATTTCTCAAATTAAGCTTACCAAATGATTTTGAAGCGAAGACTCCCAATTATCTTTCAGCTTGTTGTCTCGTTTGAGTTAAAGCTTCTCATATGCATGATTTCATATTTGAGATGTATTTGATTATTGAGCTTCTTCAATTGACGATGGTAATATTTTTTGAAAAATGATGGAGGGCATATGCATGTTTTTGGGAGTAGTGTCTAGCACTGAGTAGGCTAAGGGTTGATCACCTTATGCCTCACTATGCGCCAGTGTAGGTTTATTCTTATATATTATTTCGGGACCTCCCTTGTGAGCTATCCCCTGCCCTGATTGGGCCATGAGCTTGATATCGATATCATGGTATCGTCCTTAGTCCTGACAAGATTTTGGATGGCTCTACCCACCTGAGTGTGATAGTTGGGACCACATAAGCTCTATCATAGTATGTCGGTTAAAAGATGAGTCTCCTATTGATCCTCATGATTTCAGGTATGCATGTTTATCATTTATGAGATTTATACATCTACATATTTTCTAAAGCAGGTTTAACTCAATGTTCAGTTTTATTCATGACTATCAGATTTCAGCTTTGAGTAAATCGATTCAGATATGATGTTATGTTATGTTATGATGAGATAATGATTTCATAAAGAATGCATGCAAGCCTACTCTCAAATTCTTATTGTATATATTTACTTTATGCATGTCTTTAAATGATTTTACTTATTTAAGCAGTTTTACTTTCTTTGCATACTCTATACATTCCACGTACTGACCGCATACTCTATGTTGTATCATTTCTTGATACAGGACCTATCACTTAGACTCAGCCCCATTCATAGCTAGTATTCAGAGATAGCATCTTACGTTTGTTGGTGAGTATTCATCTCCCGAGGACCATGCTTATTTAGATTTCTCTATGTATTTTCAATTTTCAGCTTATTCGAGTTAGTTGGGATCTTGTCCCATCAACTCATCATGTTTAGAGGTTTTTCAGAAAAAAAGGATGTATTCAGCTTCAGATTGTGCATTTTGATGTTATGTTTATTTCAGACTTCCGCTAAGATTACTATGTTGATTCTTCAGTTTTTAGTAGTTGAGTTAGATGTATGTTCATGTCATGGGATGACTTGGAGTCTCTCGGGGCTCCTTGTCCCGTATCTCGATCCAGGCCTCCGTTTGGATCGTGAGAAACTTAGTATCAACGCCATAGGTTTGAAGTGTCCTAGGGTGTCTGAAAGCCGTGTTAAGTAGAGTCTTTTTCATGGGTGTGAAACGTTCCACACTTATGACAAAGAGGCTACGAGACGTTTAGGAAATATTCCCTTCTTTCATGATCTATGTCGTGCGATGAAATGTCTCACTATCCTTCTAATTCGTGCTATTCGCGATTGCAGAATCATGGCTCCCCGCAAAGTAAATGGTAGAAGGAAAGGGAATAGAGAAGGCCACGAGGATGGAAACGAAAATGGGCACCAGCAGGCCCCACCAGCCCAGGAGCACCATACACCGGAGCGGTTGCCCATGCCATGTTTTGGGCTGCTATTCAGATGCTCGCTCAAGCCTTGACCGCTCAAGTCAATCAGCAGGCAGTTCCACATGTCCCGCAAAATGGTAATGCGGCGGCGGCGGCTCGAGTCAGGGATTTCTTGAGGATGAACCCGCCAGAGTTCCTTGGGTCAAAGGTAGATGAGGACCCGTATGAATTCATTGATGAGATTGTGAAGATCACCTAGGTCATGAGGGTGAATGGAGTTGAATGTGCAGAGTTGGCCTCATATCAGCTGAAAGGGGTCGCACACATCTAGTTTCAATAATGAAAAGATAGTAGGGCTGCTAGAGCAGGTCCTGTCACTTGGGAGGAGTTCCATGTTGCATTCCTAGATCGGTTCTTCCCTCGTGAGATGAGGGAGCAGAAGGCAGTCGAGTTCATGAATATTAATCAAGGGAGAATGATAGTGCAGGTGTATGCGCTTGAGTTCACTCGCCTATCGAAGTACGCCCTAGAGTTAGTAGTTGATAAGAGGGCAAGGGTGAGCAGATTTGTTCATGGAGTGACGGGCTATTTGGACAAGGATTGCAGGACTGCTATGCTCATCCAGGATATGGATTTCCCTTGGATAGTTTTGTACACCTAATAGATGGAGGCGGAACATATGATAGAGAGGGAGGCCAAGAGGTCCAGGACTGATAGTCACAGATTCTCACAGCCAATGTTAGGTGGTGGGCACCAACAGTAGGCCCACCAGAGATCTTCATCCCCAACATCTTCAGCGTTGAGTGTGCCATGCAGGCCTAGGCATGATCAGAGGGGACGAGCATCAGGCTCGAGGGGTCAGAGCAACAGACCCGCATATTCTAGTATCCCAGCTTGCCGCAGGTGTGGTCGGGGGCACATGGGCCAGTGCTTGGTAGGCTCAGGTGGTTGTTTTAGGTGTGGGAAGTGATAACGCTCAAACCACACTTCCAACTGAAGTATGAAGTGGATGTTTTCAATAAAGAACCCAACTTAGAGGTTGGGGTCGATCCCACAGGGAATATGGAAGATCTAGATTACAGTCGGTAGATGACCTTGTATGGTAATTACTTCACAATTGGGGGATTCTAATAAAAATCAATAATAGAAATAAACAACAGTCAAGATTATATTTGCGAATCAATAATTAAAGGATAACTAGGGTTTGTGTTCCCCATGGGTTCATAACAACTTTTGGGTATACACTCGTGATCTTTACCAATACTTATTTACAGAATTAATAACTTAGGTTCATTCAAACGATCGACCAATCCCTATTGAATGACTATCCTCAATTACTTGACCAAGTCTCATGAGTTTTTCAAGCTAACCGTTATCATTAAGTTCTAGATATAACTATCCTGCGACCACAACTCAAGTTAATACAATGATCATCGAGATCAAGGCTCGGTTGTAATTCTCTTTTCCTAATCTCTACCTCTACGACCAGAGAAAGTAAAGAATTCAGGAACTTTCTAATGTTGCGAACTGCTAAGAATCATTGAAGATGAAGAGACTATAATATAAGTAATTAGTATTGGTTTTAGAATCACTTTGTGCAACCCTAGCTTGTTAATCTACCATGATTCCCACAACCCTAGCTATGAAGGTTTTAGCCTCTCATAGTTGCAAGGTTGTGAATTGTGTTCATAGTTGAAGACATAAAAACAATACTTACAAAGATGATTGAGAAAAACGATTCCTTCAATTAATCCACGAAATCTTGAATAACAAGTAGCAAGAACAATATGAGTTGATCACAAGGTTGAACCAACTCAATTCTCTCTTTCAATGATGTAAAATTGCTTACTACAATGTTTTCCTACTACAATCCAGTCTATTCGTTGTCGTCTCTGAAAAATAAAACATAAAAATTATTTATAGACACAAGAATCCTTTTCCTAAACTAACAGGACTGCTTTCCATATCTGTCGCCGAGCTCATCATAGGTCTTCCTACGACTAGTAGGGGCTTCTCATGGACCATGGCATCGACTCATGGCTTGAAGTGTTGGCTAAATTTTGGCTAAGTATTAGGACAAGGTACGATTCGTACCTACATCCTATGACTTGTACAATTCACCCGTGTCTATCCTGATATTTTGAACTTTTTCTGAACTTCAGCACGACCGATATGGTACGACTCGTATCTTCATCTCACGGGTCGTAGGGTACTCTCGTATTGAGAATCAGCATCCTGTGAAATTCTTATGGATTTCATCACGACTAGCTTACTACAACTCATACCATCATAGTACGATCCATGACAAGTCTCATGGAATCAATCTTGCAAGTTAAACTTTGAGATTCTTATCAAGGCCCTCATTACTACTCGTAGGTCCATCCTACGGATCGTATTGTGGACTGCACTTTTTGCCCTTTTTTTGAACACTTTTAGCTTTCTTTTCAATTTATTATTCCAACACCCATTTATCTTGAAATCAAAGGAAAAGTACCTTATATCCACATAAATACACCTAAGTCCATGCTATTTTGTTAGTTTTGAGCGTTAATAGTGCTGTAAATCCACAGCACATCAGGAAGCCCGAACACTTAAGAATTTTGCATGTGCTCAGGCAAAGAAAAATAAAAACTAAACACGACGCTCAACTAGAAAATAAATTTAAGATACTACAACCAAAACTCAAATAAATTTGTGCACTCTATACACAAACTCTATTGACCCTTCCTTCTGAAACATCATCAGCTAATGTATTGCATGCAACATTAAAACATCATATTCAGAGATCAAGACATGTCATCTAACCATCAACAAGCAATCAAGTCATAACCTATGTATTTCACACAGACCAATGGGTAAAAGCAAACATAATCCATGTACCCTCATAAAAAATGAAGTCCCCACTCTAGTATGAAGTATCAAATCAAACATGGGACTAGACAAATGAAGCACTCACTCTCTCAAAGAACTACAAGTATTATGCATCAGATACCATAGGTTTGCCCTTATTTTCTCTACTTTGGTTTGTTAGATGGTCAAATTAAGATTACTATAAGACTTGATATGGCTTGTAATGTAGGCTTAGGGCTGGACATGATAAAGATGAAAGATTTTATGAGTGACTATCCCTTCCTTGGCACTACATCCATTGGCTACACCATTTTCCTATTTCACCCTTCATTCTTTTTGTCTTCTTTTCTTTCCTTTTTCCAATTTTAAAAAATATTTGCATGGCTGAGGTGATTTTTCACATTTTTCAACAATTTCAAGTTCTTTTGAATTTTTCTTTTTCCATGTTCTCAAATTTGTAGCTTTTTTACTTTTTCACCTCACCACACCTTATTTTTCACCATTTTTTTCTTCTTTTTTCCTTTTCTTTTCTTTATTTTTCTCCCGTTACCACCATTTATACACCCCTACTCTAGCCACCCTCAACTTAAGCATTTTTCTTATATTGAGGTTCACAATATCCAAGGAAAGACCAGGGCCAAACAGGTTCATTATAAATAAATGGGTACGATTAACAGGTAAATCAAAGAAATATGATCTATTAAGGCTCAAACTTGTGATCAAGGGATTCATGAAACTTTGGTAGGGCAATATAGGCTAAAAGTGAGCTAACAAAAAAATGGTCTATGATCATCTCCTAACCAACCATCGTTAACCTATGCAAAGACCAACCAGGAAAGTTCTAGATCTTCAACAACATACCACAATAAATACTAAGACCTCACTCACACATGGTACATGAACTATTTTTACTTTGAATATATGGTTCATACATGGCTTAATAAGACTAGCACTATTAACAACTAAATGACTTAAAATGATCCACATAAATCATGCATTGTTGTCACAAATATATAACAAAAAAACAAATTTCAAACAGGGTCAATTTTTTACAAAAAACAACAAGAATAGTGCATACCCATTGGATGAGTATTCCTAAGTTACTTTCTAATCAAATAAAAATCACGACTAAAAACAAGAATCCTAACACATGCTGGTTCTACTAGATCGCATGCCTGAGGGAATAAAACATGGCAAGAAAAACCCTCAGACGAACAAAAAAATCCCAAAAATACAAGTACACCCCCCTTTAAAAAAATGAGCTTCCTCCTCGAAGCATAAAATATAATAAATTAGGGAAAAGGGCATACCTATGGCTACTCAGACTTCACCTCTTATGGGTTTCCTCCCATGCAACGCCTAATTTAACGTCGCGACAAGGCATTACTTTTGTGACTTCTCAGGTATCGTGAAGGTATATTTCCTCCACTCTTTTCAATTCATCTTCATATCCCGTTATCTCCATAATTCATTATCACAGTTGCCAAAGTATCATTAATCACAATTCCTTCCACTAAGGTTGGCCGCTAATCATGTTCCATCTTTGGGTGTTTGAGTAGAGAGTTTATCCCTAGATGAAAACCTGAGGATGTCATAAAAGAAAAATAAAGGAAAAGAAAATGTCAAGAGTAAAGTAACTACCAACAAGTCAAATACAAGAAAATAACCTAGTCTTAGCCGTATTCCCCGTCAACGACGCCACTTTTTGATAACACTCAAACTACACTTCCAACTGAAATATGACGCGGACGTTGTCAATAAAGAACCCAACTTAGAGGTTGGGGTCGATCCCTTAGGGAATATGCAAGATCTAGATTACATCCAGTAGATGAACTTGTATGGTAATTACTTCACAATGGGAGGATTCTAATAAAAATCAATAATAGAAATAAATAGCAGTCAAGATTAAATTTGCGAATCAATAATTAAAGGATAACTAGGGTTTGTGTTCCCCATGGGTTCATAACAACTTTTGGGTATACACTCGTGATCTTTACCAATACTTATTTATAGAACTGATAACTTAGGTTCATTCAAACGATCAACCAATCCCTATTGAATGACTATCCTCAATTACTCGACCAAGACTCATGAGTTTTGCAAACTAATCGTTATCACTAAGTTCTAGATATAACTATCCTGCGACCACAACTCAAGTTAATACAATGATCATCGAGATCAAGGCTCTGTTGTAATTCTCTTTTCCTAATCTCTAGCTCTTCAACCAAAGCAAGTGAAGAATTCAGGCACTTCCTAACGTTGTGCACCGCTAAGAATCATTAAAGATTAAGAGACTATAATATAAGTAATTAGTATTGGTTTTAGAATCACTTTGTGCAACCCTAGCTTGTTAATCTATCATGGTTCCCACAACCCTAACTATGGAGGTTTTAGCCTCTCATAGTTGCAAGGTTGTGAATTGTGTTCATGGTTGAAGAAATAAAATAATACTTACAAAGATGATTGAGAAAAATGATTCCTTCAATTAATCCACGAAATCTTGAATAACAAGTAGCAAGAAAATTATGACTTCATGAAAAGGTTGATCACAAGGTTGAACCAATTCAATTCTCTCTTTCAATGATGTAAAATTGCTTACTACAATGTTTTCCTACTACAATCTAGTCTATTCGTCGTCCTCTCTAAAAAATAAAACATAAAAATTATTTATAGAGACACAAGAATCCTTTTCCTAAACTAACAGGATTGCTTTCATATCTGTCACCGAGCTCGTCACGAGTCCTCCTACGACTCCTAGGGGCTTCTACCGGACCGTGGAATGGACTCGTGGCTTAAAGTGTTGGCTAAGTATTGGGCCAGGGTACGATTCATACCTACATCCTATGACTTTTATATTACACCCGTGGCTTGATCTTGATATTTTGAACTTTTTCTGGACTTTACCACGACTGGTATGGTACGACTCGTACCTTCATCTCACGGGTCATAGGGTACTCTCATACTGAGAATTAGCATCCTGCGCAATTCTTTTGGATTTCATCACAACTGGCTTAGTAAAACTCGTACGATCATAGTACGATCCATGACAAGTTTCATGGAATCAGTCTTCCAAGTTAAACTTTCAGCTTCTTATCAAGGCCCTCAGTACGACTCGTAGGTCCATCCTACGGATCGTACTGTGGACTGCACTTTTTCCCCTTTTTTGCACACTTTTAGCTTTCTTTTTCAATTTATTGTTCCAACACCCATTTATCCTGAAATGAAAGGAAAAGTGCCTCATATCCATATAAATATACCTAAGTCCATGCTATTTTCTTAGTTTTGAGCTTCAATAGTGTTGTAAATCCACAACACATCAAGAAGCCCGAACACATGCTCAGAGATTGCCCGACCGCGAGACAGGACCATGATGGGGGCCGAGGCCTAGCTTCTAATTCAACAACTATAGTAGCACATCCTCCAGCAGAATTCCTATATTTTCCAAAAGCTAGTATTTCATCCCCATTAAAGGAACCCATAACCAGTCAAACCAGATTACAACCATTAAAATCAATTTTTAAAGGAGACTCTTCATCAGGCGATAAAACTATCTCTATCCAAACAAAGGATAGCTATGAAATGAAGCCACTAGAGACATAATCTCAGGCGGTTCTGCCAGCGACTCCTAAAAAGAAAATGGAGAAAAATATTCCAAATAAACAAAAGTTTGAGCTAACAGTTCTACAGGTATTGCTAGTCATGGCCCTCGATAAAAAATATGAAGGTTTTGGAGTACCCGTGTTACTAAAACAATGCTACACAAATTGAAATTATGTGGAGACAGACGATCCCCTTAAAACCCGAAGGTATTATGAGTTCATTTTAACAGACGCGAATTCAGTAAAAATTGAGCATAAATTCAAATGTCCGGATAATTCTGACAGTATTCAATACTCGAAGTTCACAATTAAAAGAATTTTAAGTCCTTTTGAATGGTTTGTAGATCATCTACATACACCCATTCCCCTATCAAGAACCCATAGACCCCAAACATACAACTTGTATGATTATAAGGCAGCCTGGTATAACTTTATGTATCTAAGGCCCAACACTCACTCTTGGTACAAAGGCAGGAGCAAAATAAAAGAAAATACTACAAGTATTAATAAGGTAGAAGAAAAAGATACTTACAAAGAGATGTTTATTCATAAGAAGGAAAAATAGAGAACATAGAGGAAAATAGAGATTTGGGCAATTTGGAAGTGAGTGTAGTGTTTACCAAATGCCCTTCCTAATACAAGGTGAAGGTCTTAAATAGACCTCAATATGATGAGTCAACTAATTACTACCTGCTATCTATTTACATGTGTCCATACGTGAAAGATTTAATTTTACACGGATCTATTTAAAAAGATGTCTTCATCTTCTTGAAACTTGGTTTCCTTGAAATTTGATATTTTTCCTGATGTGACCTTGGAATTTGATGAAGATTCATCTTCATCTGCATGAGAGTTTGTAGAGATTCCATTTTATTCTTATATGGCTTGGCTTTTTGCTACATTGTTTTTTGAGTGGATTCCTGAGGGGTCCACTGCTTTTAATTGTAGTAGCTTTTCATTTTTCTAAAAGGATAGTCTGGCCGTCTTCTTTAGTTGAGAAGATAAGCTTGAGCTATCCCTTGCAGATCTAGCATGTCTCCATTGCTTGATTCACTTGTATTAGAGGATGCAGTATCTAATAATTCCATTATATGTTTTTGTTGGATATCTTTTTTCAAATTTGACAAGGCCTGCTGGAGCCTTCTTTTTAATTCTTCCTTGGACAGTTGGGAATCTTGTCATAATGAAGAACTTGAAGTTTTCTTATCTTCCTGGGGTGTTGGTGCCCAACCTTTGATTTTGATGGTCTTACTCAGATATTTAATCCTTTAAAATTCATGAATATCAATGGACCAGCTGATAATGTATGAAATTCTTTTTGAAATAAAAATCTTACACAATTTAATATTTTCTGGTAGGGTAGAAATATTCTGCTCTACCTGGAATTTTTCAAACTGTGTATGAAAATGTTTTGAAAATACATGTTTATTTCCTCCGAATTGGTTCCACCATTCGTAAAACCATCTGGGGATGATCGCGCTTTTCATATCTTCTGAATACTTCACGATACCATGATATCGATATCAAGCTGAAGGCCTATCCGGGAAGGGGAAGCTCATAAGGGAGGTCGCAAATTCATAATGTATAAACCTATATTGGCGCGTATTTCTGAGACACAGGGTGATCAACCCTTAGCCTGCTCGGTGCTAGACATTACTCCCAAAAACATGCATGTGCTCTACATCATTTTGCAATGAAGCTCAATATCATCTATTGACAAAGATCAATAATAAAGTACATTTCAAATATGAAATCATGCATATGAAAAGATTTAGCTCAAAACATACGACAAGTTGGAAATGTAATTGGGAGCCTTCGCTCCAAAACCATATGGTAAGCTACGCATAGGAAAACTTTAACTCAAAACATACCACAAACTGAAATATAATCGGGAGTCTTTTCTCCAAAATAATGTGTTAAGCTTAATTCGGAAAAATTATCATTCATACTTAACATGTGGGTATTTCCCAAAGCTTTATTCATTCTTAGGAATGCGCCGAGCTCCGCATTCGTCACTTGCCCACCGAGGGGGCCTACTAGGGTTGGTGGCACTAATGGATTTCCATTGTTTTTCCCCTTCCAATACCTCTTCTGGAAGGTTTTGCAAACGCATAAATAATGAATTTGAATAAAAATTTTAGAGTTAACACTCTATCGCACGATAAGAATAACGAAAGAAGGGAATTTTCCTAAAACGCCTTGTCGCCTCCTCGCCATAAGTGTGGCGTGCATCACAACCATGAAAAGGATTCTACTTGACATGACTTTCAGACATTGTAGGACACTCTAAACCTAGTGCTTTGATACCAAGTTTTTCACACCTCGAGTCTACACTGTGGAGGAAACACAATACCCGGAGCCACAAGGGACCCCAAGTCAACCCCTTGTATATCATACACTGGCATTCTAAGTAACATAAAAATACATATACTGGAGGTTTAAAGCAATAGTAAAAATACTGGAAATAAATAAAACTGGTTCGTAATATTTGAAAATATTAGATCAAAACTACGAGTCTAAAAACAAACCAATTTGAGTCTGAAAGTCACTATGACTGATGAGTTTCTAAGAAAATACCCTAGCTAACTCCAAATCTAAATCGAAGCATGAAAAATGTAGCTGAAGTAAATAAATCTCCGTTCTTGAAGGATGAGGACTCACCAACTAGAAAGGTTGAGGTCTTCGATGAGCGATTGACTAGCGAAGTTGAGACTGAGATCCTGCAGCTGTATCATAAAATGATACAACATGAAATTATGCGTCAATACATTGAATGTACTAAGTAAGTGAGAGACACTATGCACAAGGAACAAATATGTTGAACTGAATATACATGCAATGACCATTGAAACTGTGAAACTGAATAACTGTAATAAACTGTGATGGTCTAAAAGACCCTATCTGATGGTCAAGTACGTGCTCTAAATCTACGATACTAATATAAATACTATGAAGAGCTTATCTGAATTGACTAATATGAGACTGAACTGAGTTGACTAGTGAGAGAGGCTATAACCGACATATAACCACATGAGCTAGACGTGGAGTCCGATGTATACACCCAATCGGTAGGACCCAATATATCTTTCCAGGGTATAAAGGCATGGACTGTGAGATCACTGTCGGCCCATGAGGCCAATAAATATAACCTACAGTGGCAATGTAGTTCTGGAACCTAGGTGCATTGGAACCCCGACCCTCTCGGTGCTAAGTCCTACTCCCACTGGATAATCCTACCATGACTACTACTGTCAAGTGGCTAGCTTGATACTGGGGCCCAAGACAATAACTGACTCAGGGATACTGTCTGAGAGCACCCTGAACGTATTATAGGACTGGATTTGGAAACTGGTGTTCCAAGATCGGTCAGAGATGCTCAACAAGGAGCGTCGTAGCCGTCTAAAGAACAGACTGAAGCTGAAACTGGTGGTTCTAAGACCGGTTGGAGCTGCTTATCTGAAAGCGTTGTAACTGTCTACAGAACCACAAAAAATTTGATGACTGAATCTGAGTCTAAATTCTGATAATTGGGAGGCATCACTTACACCTCAAAAAGTAACTGTGGTCAAACTGATTAGCTGACATTTCTGTAAGACTCTAAGTGTCCTGAGTGTCGACTGAGACCTTGAAACTGAATATACCAAAATATTTATTTCTATTCAATTATCTATGCTAATCATTCGTAACTCGAGTAACATCCACCATATCAACATAACCTTTTTGGTTGAGTCAAAATCATGTGAGTTTTACCTGAATTTATGATCAAGATCAAGACTAATAAAACAAACTGAATTAATAGAATTAGAGCATGAATTTCAGTTAGAAAATACTCCTGTAAACTAAAGAAAATAATAGAATATAAGGAATTCTTTAATAACTGAGAATACCATCATACGCATGAAAAAATTCTAGTCATGGTAGTTTAACACTATTGAAGAAGTGGAGAAATTTCACAGTCAAAGAAAGTTCCTAAATCTTGATCTCTAGAAGTACTGCAAAGTTAGGGTTTTCTGGAAACTTTGAAACACAAGTGAAAGGGTACCCTTGTTGAAGTCCAACATACCTGATGAAGAAACCCGAAAAATTTCCTTGAGAATCGAGGAGGAAAGGTCTGCCCTAGTTCTTGCTCTTAAATGCTCTGAGGGAAAATTCTACGTTCTGCTTCTTGAAGGTTTGAGTGGGGGAATGAGGAGAGGAACCGTTTACCCCCACTAATAAGTCTGTATTTATGACCGAGACGACGTAGTTTAAAGTTTAGGAGGGTAGGAAATTACTAAATGACCCTTGAAAAATCCCAGGGAAAAACTGATCGTCATTCTTCACGGGTGACCTAACGGGACGTGGTCAGTGACCATGACTCATGGTCACACTCGTTGAGTACACTACCCAAATTACTACTCTCCTATCTATTCTAAGCCACGAACAACACCACGACTCGTGGTATTCCTTATTGAATCATGGTGAGCACTCGTTGAGTGCACTGTCCAAGTTCACCCATTTTGGTATGTCCCTGACCACGACTCATCCCACGAATTGTGGTGACTTACCACGACTCGTGGTGAGTAATGGTGGAGTACACTGCTAATTTCTTCCTGGTCTTCAATTATTCCTAGCCACGGGTCATATCACGACTCGTGGGTGCTGACCACGACTCGTGGTCTCACCTATGGTCACCCAAAATTCCAATTTTCCAAATAAGCTTCCAGTCCTCACCATGAGTCACTTAACGACTCGTGGTCACTTCCTATGGGTCACAGAACGACTCATTTGGTGACCTGGTGTAAACATTCCTATTTTCTCCATTTCAACTCCTGGGTCTGGTTTTTGAGTTTTTGGGGAATTACAATATCTCCCCCTTGGGAACATTTATCCTCAAATGTTGGAAACACACAGAAAATTAGAGAATTTCAATAACTATGTTCAAATACTAACCGTAAAGGCTGAAAACTAACAGAATGACTACCTCCGAACTGAACTACAAGTCTCAACTGAATTCACTAATCATACTCATGATCAATCACCTGAAAAAAATTAGAACACACGAATTGAATAGAGTTTTAGGGAGGAAATTGGTACCTTAAACTGAAACTGAGCTGGAAGGGAACAAGTGTAGGTATCTGGCCATCATATCTACTTCGGCCTCCCGCGTAGCTCCCTCAACCTGCTGATTCCTCCACAAGACTTTGACTGAAGATACTTCTTTGTTCCTCAATTTACGGACCTGACGGTCCAGAATATGGACTGGGACTTCTTCATAAGAGAGACTATCTTTCAACCCTAGACTTTCTAATGGAATAACAGATGTTGGATCACCAATGCACTTCTTCAATAAAGACACATGGAATATTGGGTGCACAACTGCTAATTCTAAAGGTAATTCTAGCTCATAGGCTACATTGCCAATATGCCTCAAAATTCTATAGGGTCCTACATACCTGGGACTTAGTTTGCCTTTCTTCCCAAATCTCATCACCCCCTTCATGGGCGAAATTTTCAAAGACACCTTGTTAGCTGCACCAACTTCCCTGAATACCACTACACCATCCAAACCTATCATAAAAATCATCTTACGACTCCTCTGTAGCATATACCATCCAAGAATTTCCCTATATCCCTAGTAGGACTAACAACTGTATCTCATGAACTCCTACATTCTGAGCATCTAAGGTATAAATTGAAATTCATTCTAAATATATCTATTACAACAATCATTCCCAATATAGGTGAACGTACATATGTCTTAGAGTAGGGAATCATAAGTTTGAATCACTCAAGGAGCCTAGTCCAAGCATACACATGATGTAGCATGATCTGCTGAGCCGTTAAGGAGATTCTGAGGGACTGGGTCCTTGGAGTTGGGCATAATGTGAGACATGAGTCTGTACATACCTAGTCTTCATGACATGAAGCTAGAACATTCGGAACCATGGAGTAAGATCAGGATCGATGTCTGAACCGGTTATCTATAATTCTAGGAGTCTGAACATAAGCATAAATAGAATGTAGCGTAAACTGAAATACAAGACGAACTAGCTGAATAAGAAAGATTGACATCCCATAGTTTTTATTTTTGGAGCCCTTCTACTGCCAAACTTAGGGCTTGACCTGGCCTTCTTAACTTATCATCTCCCCCGTAGCTAAAAGTTACCATTCTCAAGCTCTTAGATCCTTTCTGGAGTCTAGGTTAACATCATTAACTCTTGAGTTCTCATTCGTCACGAAGTCTATCACTATAGGCTTCATACTAATAACCATTTCATATCAACCATGGGGTAACTCTCATACCGGCATTATAAATGTATTTTATACTTTATATCGTGGCTGTTGAGACTAACAACATGCAAGGATTAACATGAGAAATTCATAACATACCGGCTACTATATACAGAGTTGTCGGCCATTTGTATTGGATGTTGTGCCCTGCTTAGATGGGCAAGTTGTTGGGGTTGTTGGGATGGTGGATTGAGTTCTCCCATGTTCACCTATAGGGAAATTCTTTATTCAATGGCCCTACTGGACCACATCCAAAACATCATTCCTTACCAAACAAACATTTTCCAGGGTGGCTCCCTCCACATTTCTCCCAAACTGGATGAATTGACAGGGTCACGGAAGAGTTAACCGGAGCTCTACCTTCGCCCTGTTTGGCTACTGGGCACTCTTTGAGTGTATGGTCTGACTTTCCACACCAAAAGCAACTACCTGAGCCAGCCCGACACTCTCCCAAATGTTTCTTCCCACAGTTCTTACAAGCTGGGCATGTAATCTCCTTTACTCTGGGTTTCTTCGGATCTTTGGCTATCGATGATGCTGGGGCTGATGACCTCCAATGAAATTGGAAACAGGGTCCACCACTCATCCTTTGTTGGGAAAACCCTGAGTCCCATATCCTTGTCATCTTACTCCTCTTTTCTTTTCCCTTGAACTTTTCATCTGCTATCATACTGTGAAACTTAGGTGTGACATTTAAAACCTTGGTATCTATAATCTCTTCAGTAGGATTTGTAGGTGTCACTACCTGTGGGTTAACCTAAGTGGTAGCAGCCCCTATTAACACTTTAAAGGCAGCCCCGAGCTCCGCATTCATCACTTGTCCACCGAGGGGGCCTACTAGGGTTGGTGGGACTGATGGATTTCCATTGTTTTTCCCCCTTCCAATACCTCTTCTGGAAGGTATTGTCTGCAAACGCATAAAGCATGAATTAGAAGAAAAATCTTAGAGTTTACACTCTATCGCATGATAAGAATAACGAAAAAAGGGAATTTTCCTAAAACACCTTATAGCCTCCTCGCCATAAGTGTGGCGCACTTCACACCCATGAAAAGGACTCAACTTGATGCAGCTTTTCGACATCCTAGGACACTCTAAACCTAGTGCTCTTATACCAATTTGTTCACGCCCCGAGACTACACCGTGGACAAAACACGGTACCTAGATCCATAAGTGATCCCAAGTCGACCTCTAGTCTATCATACACTATCATTCTGAGTAACATAAAAATATATATAGCGAAAGTTTAAAGCAAAAGTAAAAATACTAAAAAGAAATAAAACTGGTTCATAATATTTGAAAATATTAGAACAAAACTACGAGTCTGAAAACAAAACAATCTGAGTCTGAAAGCCATTATGACTGATGAGTTGCTAGGACAAGCCCCCAGCTAACTCCAAATCTAAATTGAATCATTAAAAATGTAGCCGAAGTAAATAAATCTCCATTCTCGAAGGATGAGGACTCACCAACTAGAAAGGCTAAGGTCTTAGATGAGTGATCGGCTAACGAAGCTGAGACTAAGATCCTGCAGCTGTATCAAAAAATGATACAACATGAAAGTTTGCGTCAGTACTTTGAATGTACTGAGTGAGTGAGAGACACCATGCAAAAGAAGAAAATATGTTGAAGTGAATAGACATGGAATGACCACTGAAACTGTGAAACTGAATAACTGTAATAAATTGTGATGATCTAAAAGACCCTGGTTGATGATCAAGAACATGCTCTAAATCTATGATACTAATCTAAATAATATGCTGATCTGATCTAAACTGACTAATCTGAAACTAAACTAAGCTGACTAGTGGGAGAGGCTATAACCGACATATAACCACGTGATCTTGACATGGAGTCCGATGTATACACCCCACTGATAGGACCCAATATATCTTGCCAGGGTAGAAAGGCATGGACTGTTAGATTACTGTCTAGGGCCAAGAGGTAAATAAATATAACCTATGGTGGCAACATAGTTCTGGAACCTTGGTGTGTTGGAACCCCGCCCCTCTCGGTGCTAAGTCCTACTCCCACTGGATAATCCTACCATGACTACTACTGCCAAGTGGATAGCTCGATACTTGGGCCCAAGATGATAACTGACTCAGGGATACTATTTGAGAGCACCCTAAGACTCTTATTGGACTGGATTTGGAAATTCGTGTTCCAAGACTGGTTAGAGATGCTCAACAAGAAGCGTCGTAGCCGTCTAAAGAACAAACTGAAGCTGAAGCTGGTGGTTCTAAGACTGGTCAGAGCTACATATCTTAAAGCGTCTTAACTATCTACAAAACCACAAAAAAAATTTGATGACTGAATCTGAGTCTAAATTCTGATAATTGGGAATCTCACTAAAACCTCAAAAAGTAACTATGGTCAAACTAATTAGCTGACATTTTTGTATGACTCTAATTGTTCTGAGTGTCGACTGATACTTTGAAACTGAATATACCAAGATATTTATTTCTATTCAGGTATCTATGCTAATCATTTGTAACCCGAGTAACATCCACCATATCAACATAACCTTTCTGGTTGAGTCTAAATCATGCGAGTTTTACCCAAATTTACGATCAAGATCAAGACTAAGAAAAAAAACTGAATCAATAGAATTAGAGCATGAATTTCAGTTAGAAAATACTCTTGTAAACTAAAGAAAATAATATAATTTAAGGAATTCTTTAATAACTGAGAATACCATTATACGCATGAAAGAATTCTAGTCATGGTAGTTTAACACTATTGAAGAAGTGGAGAAATTTCACAGACATAGAAAGTTCCTAAATCATGATCTCTAGAAGTACTGCAAAGCTAAGGTTTGCTGGAAACTTTGAGACACAAGGGTGAAAGGATACCCTAGTTGAAGTCCCACATACCTGATGAAGAAACCCGAAGAATTTCCTTGAAAATAGAGGAGGAAAGGTCTGCCCTAGTTCTTGCTCTAAAGTCCTCTGAGAGAAAATTCTACATTCTGCTTCTTGAAGGTTTTAGTGGGGGAATGAGGAAAGGAACCATTTACCCCCACTAATAATTCTGAATTTATGACTAAAATGATGTAGTTTAAAGTTTAAGAGGGTAGGAAATTACAAAACAACCCTTGGATAATCGTAGGGAAACATGATCGTCATTTCTAATGGGTGACCTAACGGGTCGTGGTCACACTCATTGAGTACACTGCCCAAAATTCCTACTCTCCCATCTATTATAAACCACAGACAACACCACGACTCATGGTGTTGCTTAATGAGTCATGGACTCGTTGAGTGCACTATCCAAGTTCACTTGTTTTAATAAGTCCTTGACCACGACTCATCCCACGAATCATGGTGACTTACCACGACTCGTGGTGAGTAATCCTGGAGTACACAATCAATTTCTTCCTGGTTTTCAATTATTCCTGGCCACAGGTCATATCACGACTCGTGGGGGCTGACCATGACTCGTGGTCTCACCCCTGGTCACCCAAAAATCCAATTTTCCAAATAAGCTTCCAGTCACCTTTAGTCACTTAACGACTCGTGGTCACTCCCCATAGGTCATAGAATGACTCATTTGTGACTTGGTGTAAAAATTCCTATTTTATCTGTTTCAACTCCCGGGTCTTGTTTTTGAGTTTTCCGGGCATTATAATGACTCATGGTCACAACCCATTATGTACACTACCTCCACCCTTCTCTTCTACTTCTCACTCACACCACGACTGACCTAACGACTCATGGGGTATGACCATGAGTCATGGTCAAGTACGTGGGAATCCTTTTTCCCAAATATTCCAAACTCCTCACTGGCCTCCCCACGAGTCACATCACAACTCGTGGACTATACCAACGAGTCATCTCATGACTCGTTTTATGCCCAGTTTTTACACTTTTCTTTGTTTCAACTCTCGGGTCTGATCTTTGGGCTTCCGGGGTATAACACTATTGTAGAACCTTTGACTAAATTAACCTAGAAGAACGTGAAATTCCAATGGTCGGAGGCTTGTGAGAAGATCTTTCAAGAGTTGAAGACTCGACTTACTTCAGTACCAGTGTTGACCCTACCCGAGGGTATCGATGGGTTCGTAGTGTATTGTGATGCTTCAAGGGTCAGACTTGAGTGTGTATTGATGCAACACGGAAAAGTTATAGCATATGACTCTAGACAGCTAAAGGTTCATGAGAAGAATTACCCAATCCATGGTCTTGAGTTGGCCGCGGTGTTATTCTCTTTGAAGATATGGTGACATTATCTATATGGGGTCCACATGGATGTGTTTACAAACCATAAGAGTTTATAATAGGTGTTTACATAGAAGGATCTCAATCTTTGGCAAAGGAGGTGGTTGGAGCTACTCAAAGACTATGATATGAGTGTCCTATACCATCTGGGTAAGGCTAATGTAGTGGAAGATGCACTTAGTAGACTCTCTATGTAGAGTGTGTCTTATGTGAGTGAGGGGAAGAAGGAGCTAGTGAAGGAGGTACATCGACTCGCAAGGTTAGAAGTTAGGTTGGTTGACTCAATCAATGGCGGCGTTGTTGTTCAGAACAGATCAGAATCATCCTTGGTGACTAATGTAAAAGCTAGACAAGATGCGGATCCGATTTTGGTAAAGTTAAAGGAAGTCGTTCAGAATTATAAGGTAGAGGTCTTCTCCAAAGGGGGAGATGGTGTGCTTCGGTGCCAAGGTCGCTTATATGTTCCGGATGTGGATGATTTGACGAGCCCTATGTTGCACGAGGCTCATGGATCCAGGTATTCTATCCATCCAGGTGCCACCAAGATGTACCGTTACTTATGGGAAGTCTATTGGTGGAATGACATAAAGAAGGACACGCGGAGTTCATGGTTAAGTGTCCAAACTGTCAGCAAGTGAAGGTCGAGCCTCAGAGACCGGGAGGTGTGCTTCAGGATATTAGTATTCCTACTTGAAAATGGGAAGAAATTAATATGGAATTCATTAAGTTTACCTAAAACTCGTCGACAATACAACTCCATTTGGGTTGTGGTATAGAGGTTGACCAAGGCCGCTCATTTTTTACCGGTCAAAACCACGGATTCAGCGGAGGACTATACCAAACCATATATCCAAGAGCTAGATCGATTGCATGGAGTGCCCTTGTCCATTATATCAGATAGCGGTACTCAATTTACCTCTCAGTTTTGGAGGTCGTTTCAAAAAGGACTTGGTACTCAGGTTAAGTTAGCACAACATTTCACCCGCAAATAGATGGACAAGCAGAGCGGACAATTAAGATTCTCGAGGACATGTTAAGAGCATGCGTGATTGACTTCAAGGGTAGTTGGGATGATCATTTGCCTCTTATTGAGTTTGCGTACAATAACAACTACCATTCCAATATTCAGATGGCGCCGTTTGGGGCTCTCTATGGGTGGAGAAGTAGATCGCCCTTTGGTTGGTTTGAGGTTGGTAAAGCAGCAATGATAGGACTAGATTCTGTTCATGAGGCTATGGCGAGGGTTCAGTTGATAAGGGAAGGTTGAAAACCATACAAAGTTGCCAAAAGACCTATATCGATGTGAGAAGAAGAGAGCTTGTGTTTGGAGTTAATGATTGGGTATTTTTGAAGGTGTCTCCCATGAAGAGAGTGATGAGGTTTGGAAATAAGGGGAAACTTAGTCCCCGCTATGTCGGCCCGTACTGGATTGTGAGACGTGTTGGCAAGGCGGCTTTTGAATTGGAGTTTCCCTCAGAATTAGTTTCCGTGCATCCTGTTTTTCATGTGTCACTCTTAAAGAAGTGTTTGGGTGACCCACCTCTAGTTGTCCCGGTGGACAGTGTTGGTGTGAAAGACAACCTTAGTTATCAAGAGATTCTGGTGGAAATACTGGATTGTTAGATACGAGGCTAAGGAATAAGGAAGTAGCTTCAATTAAAGTTTTATTGAGGAATCAGCATGTTGAAGGAGCTACATGGATAGCCGAAGCAGATATGATGGCTAGATACCCATATTTATTCTCTACCGGCTCAGTTCCAACTTGAGGTATCAGTTTTTCCCTAAGACGCTTTTTAGTTTTCATGTTTAGTTCATGTTCCCAAGTTTCTTTTATGTATATGGATTTATGTGTGATTTGTGAATCTAGTTCAACTATATAGATTAAATCGGAGATAGTCATTCCGTCAGTTTTCAGCTTAAATGATCAGTATTCGAATATGATGATTGCATTTCTCTATTTTTCTATATGTTTTCCAATATTCAAGGAAGAATATTCCCGAGGGGGAGATATTGTTGTACCCCAAAAGCCCAAAGATCAAACATGGGAGTTGAAATGGAGAAAAGATTAAACACTGGCATCAGGTATAGAACAAATCGTGAGGTGACCCCTGAGAGCAACCCACGAGTCGTGATGTGACTTGTGGTGAGGCTCAGGAGTTGGGTTTGAAATTTGAGAAGTGGAATCCCCATGGATGGGACCATGAGTCGTGGTCAGTAACCACGAATCGTTGGATGAGTTGTGGTTAGCTGATAGAAGTTATTTGAAAATCATAGGCAGTGTACAGGACGAGTGATGACCATGAGTCGTGGTCACCTAGTGATGAATAATGAAGTATTCCGTTGCGAGCCCTAGACGACTTCTAGACAGTGTAATTGACGGATGATGCCACGTGTCATTGCCAAGGGTGAAGAGTCGTCATGTCCCTCGTGGGGACTCACTGACAGTTATTTTCTACGAATTTAGTAAGGGTTTTTCTGTAATTCCTAAGATATTAAGATCCTAAGGCCTAAACTACATCGTTTTAAGTTATGAATGATGTCTTTTAAGAGGGTTAAATTCATTTTAGGCCATTTTTCATTCATGCATGCAAAGATAGAAGGTTAGAGGGGGTGATCAAGCTTGTTCTTCTTCGAATTTTCTTCAATTTCTCTTGGGCAATTAAAGAAGTGTAAGAATCAGCTTCAATCAGGTATGTAGGGTTATAAATGGGTGCATCCTCTCACACCCGTGCCCAATCCCTCTCTAAATCATGAATTTCCTATGTCAAATCTATGGGGTTTTAACCCAATGCATGAAATTACGAATTTCTCTACACGAGTATGATTTAAATATGTTTCTACTACTAAATTATGAAGCATGGGAAAATTTTATATTATTTTCATTTAAAATCATGTTGAAAGTTTTATGAATTAAAAAGCCCATTGATGAGAAGTTCATGAAAGATGAGATTTATGATGAATGTACGATTATGATGAGATATTATGATGAAAAGCATGTTTTCAAGCTACCTATGTTTGTAATCATATTTTGGATGTAAATTTAGTATTTTCAAGCATGTGAAAGTATTGGGAAATTCCCACATGTCAATAATGATCTATGATTTTCCGAAATAAGCTTACCACTTGGTTTTGGAGCAAAGACTCCCAATTATCTTTCATCTTGTGGTGTGGTTTGAGTTAAAGTTTCTCATATGCATGATTTCATATTTGAGATGTATTTGATTATTGAGCTTGTCAATATATGATGTTGAGCTTCGTTGAAAAATAATGGAGAGCATATGCATGTTTTGGGAGCAGTGTCTAGAACATAGTAGGCTAAGGGTCGATCACCCTCTGCCTCAGAACTACGCGTCA
>JACEIK010003267.1:42605-58260 GCA_018107945.1 Datura stramonium | reverse complement strand
AGATTAGGCCACGAGATTGATATCGATATCATGGTATCGTCCCTAGCCCCGACAAGGCTTTGGACGGCTCTACCCACTTGAGTGTGATAGTTGGGACAACATAAGCTCTATCATGGTATGTCGATTAAAAGATAACTCTCCCATTGTTCCTCATGATTTCAGTTATGCATGTTCATCATTCATGAGATTTATACATCTATGTATATTCTAAAGCTGGTCTGACTCAATGTTTAGTTTTACTCATGACTATCAGATTTTAGCTTTGAGTCAATCGATTCAGTTATGATGTTATGTTATGCTACGATGAGATCGTGATTTCATAAAGAATGCATACAAGCCTTAGTCTCATATTCTTATTGTTTATGTTATACATTATGCATGTCTTTTAATGATTTTACTTATTTAAGAATTTTTACTTACCTTGCATACTCAGTACATTCTACGTACTGACTGCATACTCTATGATGTATTATTTCATGATACAGGACCTGGCACTCAGGCTCAGCCCCGTCACTAGATAGTTCCAGAGTTAGCACCCAGCTTAGTGGTAAGTCCTCATCTTCTGAGGACCATGCTTATTAAGATTTCTCTATGTATTTTGGTTTTCTGTTTATTCGAGTTAGTTGGGATCTTGTCCCATCAACTCATCAGGTTAGAGGCTTTTCAGACAAAATGATGTATTCAGCTTCAGATTGTGTATTCTGATGTTTTGTTTATTTCATACTTCTGCTAAGATTGTTATGTTGATTCTCTAGTTTTAATTATTGGGTTAGATGTATGTTCATGCCATGAGTCGGCTTGGAGTCTCTCGGGGATCCTTGTCCCGTGTTGCGATCCAGGCCTCCGTCCAGGTCGTGACATTAATTAATTAATTTATTTACTCTATCAAATTTGTAAACAAAATAAAAGAATAAGGAGAGAGCTTTCCAAATGATACAATTTTTTAATTTTCAATTTTTCATGAACTATGAACATTTATTTTCTACTGATTAGTGAGTGTGTACAACAACTCTTTGGGGTACAGCTTTACTCACAATCGATTTTTTCTTTGTCGAGATAGTTGTAGAAATTAAAAGGATTTCTTTTGAAAAAAACAACCATTTCATTTAGTTTATCATTTTAGCTGTCTTTCTTTGCTAAAATGCCCTAGTGCTGTCTATTGAAGTAAATAAGGATGGTCTTCCTGAGATGATCATTTTTATTTTTTTTTATTTTTATGGTCATTTATTTTGTTTACAAAAGGACCTAGCTGCCTCTACAAGTATCTAAAGGGGATAATTCTACATAAATAGCCAATTTTATTTACTATATCTTTACGTCTGATCGTCTCTTTGTGAAGACAATCTAATTTATTTCAGGAAAGTCGATAAGAATGGTTTTGTAAAAATTTACCACTATTATATTATTTAGTCTATTTGGAAATGATTTTAAAAAAAACATTTTTATATAAATATGAAAGGATGAGATATCGCTTTTTCAAATTTAGCTTCATTTGGTCCAAGGTCAATTTTCCACTATTTTTGGCATACGACTTGAGTACATCCGATCATCATAGTCCAGGCACCACGAGGCGCGACTCCACCTCCATGCACAAGTTTTAATAAAAGTCCCCAAGTAGTTAATAAAATCGTGTCAACTTTGCATCTGCCATTTATATATCTATTTATTCCCTTTTTCTTGAAAATGACTTCCACATCCTGCTTATATGCGACAACACTCTATCTATTTACTATCCGAGGTGTCAATTTTGATGTGATGATGGGAAATGTGAGGAGGACCAGAGATGATCTTTGTCCAGACATGAGGAGTTTTAGAATGGAAGTGCTAATGCAATCCATTTATTGTCTTTAATTACATTCTTAATTTTGTATTTGTCTTTTGTTACTGCCTTAGTCAGAGTCTGTACTATTTTCGATCTTGTTCGCATGTGTTTTTTACGGTGTTTTATATTTTCCTTTGGAGTCCATGTATTAAAAAGAAAATCAATGAAAAATATTTTATTTAAAAAAATTCATACATTTTTCCTGAACTACGTCATAATCTGATTCATGTTTCCAACATGATACATAGGCAACCCCAATGGGTTCGATCAAAAGTTGTCTGAAAAAAAAAGAAAAAAAAAGAAGAAATTTTCTGGAAAAAAAGAGAAAAAAGAAAAAGAAAAGAGGGTTATAATTTTTTAAGAAAAGAAGTTACACCTAAACAAGTTGGGATGAAGAATAAAGCCTTTCATATTAGAATTGAAGAATGTATTTAGGTGCATAACATGCAATGTGTTTCTATAATGTGTGAAATGATTAATGCTAACACATTCGCAGCTGTATGATGAGAGAACGAAAGTGGTTGGTTTGTTAGCATTCTGGATACTCATCCATATTACATCAGGTTTAAAGAAAAATAACCACACAAAGAATCCCGAAGAAGAGGACTCAGGGGCTCATGGGGAAGTTCTAAAGTTAACACAAAAACTGGCTGAATGGCATCGGGCTTGGGTGTGTGGGTTATCTCCTCCTATGTTTCCTGCCTGATAATTCCCCTAACCTTCGACCATTATCACAGGCTCAATTTTCTTTTTCTGCCAATCCTTCACCATAACATGCACTAGGGTATACCCCGTACCATCTCTATCCTGACACCTCCACGGTACGTGCCCCTGCTCCACAATACAAAATCAATTCATATCCTACACCAACAGTTGCTCCAGCATTTGTAGACCCTCCTCTACCTGAAAATCCCTTCTTTCACAGCTCGTCCTTCAATTTTTCTTCCACGATCTGCTAGTGAACCTGCTTTCAATACTCACGACGTCTAAAATCATCCTCCTAAACCAACATTTAAGATGACTGGTCCTTCTGATTATACTCATCAAACCAAGTTTTCTTTCAAAACCGAAAAGCCAATTTAGATAGACAAACAAGAGGAAATGGCTAGGAAGGTAAAGAGCCTGGAACAAGCCATGAGATACTTACAAGGATTGGTAGGCCACAAAAGCGTTTCATAGAAGGACCTATGCACGTTCCCAAGAGTCCACCTTCCTCCTAGATTTACAACGCCAAAGTTTGATAAGTATGATGGGCATGGTGACCCTGTGGCGCACTTGAGGCGATAGTATAATCAATTGAGAGGAGCTGGGGAAAACTGAATTGTTAATAGCCTATTTTGGTGGAAGTTTAACAAGTGTGGATTCCGAGTGGTTTGTCGATCAGGAAATTGTTAAGTGGAACACTTGGGATGATATGGCTAGTGAGTTCGTGCAGCAATTTCAGTACAATATTGATTTGGTCTCTGATAAATAGTCCTTGATTAGCATGAAGAAGAAGTGTACAGAGAGTTTCAGGGAGTAGGCCATTAGATGGCATTAGCAGGCTATCAGGGTAAAGACGCCAATGAAAAAAGGAAAAATAGTGGGGATCTTTATCCAAGCACAAGATGATATGTATTATCAACACCTACTTCCCGGAATGGGCAAGTCATTTGTTGAAGTCATTAAAATGGGAGAAATGACAGATGATGGGATTAAGACAGGACATATCATGAGCTTTACTGCATTGAAGGAGACCACTCAAGAAATTCAAAGTGGTTCAGGGAGTTTTGGAGGGAAGAAGAAAATAGAAGATGTAGCTATGGTTGTACTTGGGTCACGACGAAGCTCGAGGGGTCCACCTCGCCAATACACCCAACCTTAAAACTATAGCCAAAATCCATATAATCCTCCACAACATTACTTTCCTCCCAAAATCCACAATATTCCAATTCCTCCTCCTCAATATCCCATATACAATGCACAGCCATATGCACACCCCCTCCGTACCAGCAATGGGGTGCACCAACTCCTCAAAATCATCCTCCACCTCCACAAACATACCAAAACCCTTCCCGACCCAATTTTTATCTAGGCTAGAATATAAAAAGGAAAATTCAGTCAAGGATAATTTCACACCCATTGGAGAATCATATGCTAGCTTATTCAAAAAGTTGAGGACATTGAATATGTTCAACCCAATTGAAGGAAGGATCCCAAACCCGCCCTGAGAAATCTTGACTATTCCTATAGGTGTGAGTATTGTTCTGATAAGCCCGGGCATAACATCAAGAAATGTCGGTACTTGAAGAGGGCAATCCAAGATCTGATTGATACGCACCAAATTATGATATAAATCCCAGATGCACCAAACATCAATCGTAATTCACTGTCTACCCATAATGAAACAAACATATTAGAGTTGGTTCATAGTAGTGAGGAATTTGCAGTTCTCTATAGGCCTTTCGTTAAGATTGAAACTAGTTTGGAAAAGTCGGTTAATACTACGAACTCGTCGAGAGCAAAGACTTTCGGGATAGAGGGAATGGTAGGAAGGTCAGGCCAGTTGGGTATGAAGAAACCCGTGCTGATTGTAAAAGGTGTCTCAAAAAATGTTGGTTCAAGTCAAGAGAAACTAAAGTTAATTGTGTTGGGAGTGTCGAGCAAGCCTATACTAATCGTGAAAGGGGCATCCACTGCACTTGTTCTTATCAAACCAGTAATACAACTTCCCATGGTGGATACCCAGATAGTCTCTTGGAATTAGAAGTAAATTTTTTTAACTTACAAAGGGAAAGAAGTCACCGATGAAGTCAATAAAGTAGGGGGTTTGACTCGTTCCAGGAGATGCTTTACCCAAGAAGAGTTAAGGAAGACCAAATCAATGAGAGATAGGGCAATGCCTATTCAAAAGCCATTCATCGAGGAAGAAGCTGAAGAATTCTTAAAAAAAGATGAAATTTCTAGACTATTCCATCATGGAACAATTGGGAAAAACTTCGGCATAAATATCTCTATTATCATTTCTACTGCACTCTAATGAACATCATAAAGCTATAATGAAGATCCTAAATGAAGAACATGTCCCTAGTGAGATTATAGTGATCAGTTGGAGAAAATTGCTAGGAGATTTTTTGAGGTAAATAGGATCACATTCTCGAATGACGAACTGTCTGTGGAAGGAATGGGGCATAACTGAGGCCTTCATATTATTGTGAAATGTGGGTGTTACATCACTCGACTTTTAGTTGATGGAGGTTATTGTGCTAATATTTATCCTTTACCAACTATATAAAAATTAAATGTCAGTACTTAAAGGTTCCGACCAAATAATGTATGTGTTAGAGCTTTTGATGGAGTGAAAACAGATGCCATTGGAGAGATAGAGCTTCTGTGAAGAATTGGGCCTATTGATTTTGTTATAAATTTTCAAGTGTTGGAAATCATGGCTTCCTATAATCTATTACTAGGAAGACCATGGGTATACGTGGCTGGGGCAATCCCATCTATATTGCATCAGGTGGTTAAGTTTGAATACGATAGACAAGAAGTGGTTGTTCATGAGGAAGGGGACCTGTCTGCCTACAACTACTCTTCTATTCCTTTTATTGAGATTGATAATCTTAATGAGACACTGGTTTATCAAACCTTTGAGGTAGTGGTTGTTGAACAAATTCATGAATGGAATCCTATTTCAAGACTACAACTGCTTTCTGCGTCAGTTATTGTAGTAAATGAAATGCTAAAAATGGTTTTGAACCAGGAAAGAGATTAAGGGTATCTTTGCAAGGTAGGTTCAATCGATATGCCTATGTCAGAGTTTTGGTTCCTTTGGTCTGGGTTACAAGCCTACAATCGAAGATAGAAAGAAGGCTAAGAAGAAGAAAAATGAAGCATGGTCACTTTCCAAGCCTATGCCACCGATTATCCAGTCTTTCATCAAATCCAGCTCTACTAAGCCCTCTGTGCCATCAATTCTAAAGCCAATAGTAGAGGTTGATACAAAGTTGGTTGATTAATTTCACAACCTATTAGTCGAAGCTAATATACTTGAAAGTGGAGAGAGTCCTAACAACAGAGATGTGCAGTTCATTGACTCTGATGTCGAGTTCAATAATTGGGAAGTCACTCCTCTCCCTGTCAGGAAGGAGTTTTGGCATTCTGTTTTTTTCTATTATCTGAGTTATTCTAGGGTTATAATTTAGATTTATCGTGTTTGTTTTTAGTATTCATACCCTCCTATCATTCTTTTCAATGAAATGTCATTGCCAATTCTCTTTTAATTTTGATATACTTTGTTTATTTTTTTTTATATAGTTCTTTCTATGTTGGTTCTAGTGATATGACATGCATGCGGAATTTTTAGCCAGATCTTAAAATCCAATCTAATCAAGAAACAATAAATCAAGAAATTGAATATGTGGCAGAACAAGGTTTTAGAGAATATCAAGAAGATACTTTGCAAAATAGTTTAGGTTTTTGAGACAATAACTTAAAAAGTTAATTTTTATTTATTGGGTTATCACACTACTGTTCACATTTCCATAGGTATAACTCCTTATTTGTTGGTATATGAGAACTGAAGTTGTTATACTTGTAGAAGTTGAGATCCTTTCCCTTCAAATTATTGTGGAGGTTAATATTGACGGTGTTGAGTGGCTTAAGACCCGATTGGAGCAATTGAATTTGATGAAAAGAGGTTAACATTAGTACTTCTTGGACAACTATATCAGAGAAAAATGGCACAAGCATATAACAGAAGGTGCATCCTAATCATTTTGAAGTGGGTCGGCGGCTAGTATTAAGGCGCATCCTCCCCCACCAGGCTGAAGCAAAAGGAAATTCTCCCCAAACTGGCAAGGGTCGTTCATCGTGAAGAGGGTATTACCTAGTGGTGCTTTATATTTGACAGATATAGAAGGAAAAATAACAGAAATGGCTATCAACGTCAATGCTGTGAAGAGATATAATGTATGATTCTTATTTTTCATAATTAGATTTCTTTTGTTTTGAATTTGATATTTCAAAGTTTCATATGAAGAAGGCATTTTATTCTGTTATCCAAAATATTGTGTCATTACTTGTCATCCCTTTTGAGCTTTAGCTATTTTTTCTTTCGTACCCTCTTTCGGAATCATAATGGAGTCGTGGAAAAAAAGAAGAAAAAAGGAAAAACTAAAGAAAATAAAAAGAAAAAAGAGAAAAAAAATATAAGAAAAAAACAAAAGAAGAAAAGAGAAATCAAAAGTCTTTCAATCATCTTGCATGAACTATGTTTGACTTGATTCTTGGCTCGACAAGATAAGCAGGCAACCCTACTCCAGGGTTTGGTTCAACCAACCAAAAATCATAATAAAGACCATTTAAAAATAAACTAGGGCAAAAGTTATTTTTATTTTTATTGAGTCGATTCTGAAAGTTGTAAGTCCTAACCCTACTTTAGATATTTTGTTTGAGCCTTCATGCCACATTTTTATTTCTAACCTATAAAAAAGCCCTGTTACAACCAAAAGAAAGACCTTCCGATCAATCTTTGAGAATGTGAAGTCTGAGCATGCTATGGGTATATGATGTTTTCACCATGGGTATTATTTGTCTTCATCAACAAAGGAAGAAATAAAATGAGAGAGTCTTATTGGTAAAAAAACTTTTGAGCACCATAAGGCGATAGTAAGAAATAAAAATGAGAGAGTATTATTGGTGAAAACCCTCTCGGGCACTATAAGGTGATGGTGAGATGAGAGAAATAAAAATGAGAGTCTCATTGGTGAAAACCCTCTTAGGCACTGTAAGGTGATGGTGAGTTGAGATAAATAAAAATGAGAGTGGCTTGTTGTCAAAAATCCTTCTGGGTGCTACTAGCTGAAAGAGAACTCGGATTGTGATGAGATTTGTTGAAGTGCAGAAAATATGGTTTCAAAGTCAAAGGATCGCTGAGTTTGATGTTACTTTAAGTGGATAGATCAGGCTGCCCAATCCAAAATACATTTCATAATCATTGGAGCCGGCTACCACATTTAGATATGTCTTTCTCACATCTCATTTCGACAAATGACGTCCTTTAGTTGAATTTCTTTCTTCTCTATCATTCTATCTTTTCATCATTTTATTTTTCTATATCCTTGAGTCAAGTCAGTGTCAAAATAAGTGATAAAGGACTTCAAAACTCGCAACCAGCTTTTTAAATTGCACAGAGCACGACAAGTGGCCAGCAAATGAAATAACATGATTCAAAATAGAGTAAAGTATTCAATGGGTTCTCACCTGTTGTAAAGTTTTTGATTCATGGATGTACCGAGGTTAAATAGAGATTTGATTGAGAAACATCAGGAAACAGAGGTACGATATTGGTTTAAAGTCATTCTTGATAGCTAGGTCAGGAGTCAATAATGCAGTAGGCCAATGACATACTTAGAATATTTGAAGTAGAGCTGAACCTGACAACTGTTGGAATAATCACATTGAAAGCCAAAACCACAAACCAACCACTAAGCTAAAACTCACAAAATTTCTTTTTTTTTGAAACAGGGGAAAAATTTTGTTTCATTAGTAGTAGGTAACTTCTAGGACAATTCAGGTTAACATTTTCGAGATTTCTCAGTACCTTCCTGAATATGAGATTTAATTTTAGATTATCAGAATCCTCCTGAAAAATGAAAATTTAATTTTTAGTTTATCGGGACCCTCCTTGATAATGAGATTTAGTTTTAGCTTATAATGACCCTCCTGGATAATGAGATTTAATTTTTAGTGTATTAGGACCCTCCTGGATAATGGGATTTAATCTTTAACTTATCAGGACCCGTCTGGATAATAGAATTTAATTTTTAGTTTATCAGGACCCTCCTGGATAATGCAATTTAATTTTTAATTTATCAGGACCCTCCTGAAAAATAGGATTTATTTTAGTTCATCAGGACCCTTCTGAAAAATGGGATTTGATTTTTAGTTTATTAGAATTCTCCTAGATAATGGGATTTAATTTTAGTTTAGCAAGACCCTCCTGGATAATGAGATTTAATTCAGTTTATCAGGACCCTCCTGAATAATGTGATTTAATTTTAGTTTATCAAGACCCTCCTGAAAAATGGAATTTGATTTTTAGTTTATCAGGACCCTCATAGATAATGAAATTTAATTTAGGTTATCAGGACTCTCCTGAAAAAATAGGATTTAATTTTAGTTTAGCAAGACTCTCCTGGATAATGAGATTTAATTTTAGTTTAGCAAGACCCTCCTAATAATAGGATTTAATTAAATTTATTGGGATCCTCCTGGATAATGAGATTTAATTTTTGTTTAGCAGGACCCTCCTGAAAAATGAGATTTTGTTTTAGTTTATCAGGATGCTCATGGATAATGGAATTTAATTTTAGTTTAGTAGGGCCTTCCTGATAATGGATTTAATTCAGTTTATCAAAACCCTTCCCGATAATAGGATTTAATTAATTTATCATGACCCTCCTGGATAGTGGAATTTAATTTAGTTTATTAGGACCCTCCTGTATAATAGAATTTAATTTTAGTTTAGCAAGACCCTCCTGGATAATGGAATTTAATTTTAGTTTATCAGGACCCTCTTGGAAAATGAGATTTGATTTTTAGTTTATCAGGACCCACCTGGATAATGGGATTTGATTTTAGTTTATCAGGACTCTTCTGGAAAATGGGATTTAATTTTAGCTTAGAAGGACCATCCTAGATAATGAGTTTTAATTTTAGTTTAGCAGGACCCTCCTGCATAATGAGATTTAATATTTTATTTATCAGGACCCTCCTAGATAATGGGATTTAATTTTAGCTTATCAGGACCCTCCTGGATAATGAGATTTAATTTAATTTATCAGACCCTCCTGGATATTGGAATTTAATTTATTTTAGCAAGACCCTCCTAGATAATGGGATTTAATTTTAGTTTAGTAGAGCCCTCCTAGATAATGAGATTTAATTTAGTTTATGAGGACCCTCCTGAAAAATGAAGTTTACTTTTTTATTTATCAGGACCCTTATAAAATATGAGATTTAATTTTAGTTTATCAGGAACCTCCTAGATAATGGGATTTAATTTAGTTTATCAGGACCCTCATAGATAATGAGATTTAATTTTAGTTTAGCAGGACCCTCCTGGATAATGGGATTTAATTTACTTTATCAGGGCCCTCCTAAAAATGGGATTTAATTTTTTATTTTTCAAGACCCTCCTAGGAAAATGAGATTTAATTTTAGTTTATCAGGATCCTCCTCGATAATGAGATTTAATTTTAATCCAACTCTATGGCATCCTTTTCATGGTTATTTCACATATATCAAGTGTAATTGTGATTTCGTGTTTCAATTATCCCATTCGAGTGCAAGTATTATTTTCACATTGATAATTAAGAGCCATGTGCATGTTTTTAGGAGTAGTGTCTAGCCCTGAGTAGGCTCGGATTCAAACAAACCCTAAGCGTCTTAACTATGTTCCACCGTAGGTATGTATATTCATGTTCAAACCCTACGACGATTCAAAAGTGATATCACACCTTAATCAGTCCTTGGTTTGGCAAGCTTGAAACGGCTCTGCTAACTTGAGTGAGATAGTTGGGCATCATATAAGCTCTCTCATGATGGTGTCAGTTATGATGATTCTCCCACTGTTCCTCATGTTTTAAGATATTCATGCTCAGTGTTTATGGTGTCATATTTATAGTATGATTGACCCATTGATCAGTTTATGAATTTTATTTATGATTTCAAACATGCTAAACCATATGATTTTTACTTTAAAAAACCTTGGTTCATTATTCTTCGGTTTATGATAAATATTTCATGCTTATGACTACCTCACAAGTAAGGTTTTAGAATGTTGTACCTACTCTCATGTTTTAGCTTATCTTATACACATGGTCTTATTTTACTTACTTACGAGCATGTTTTACTTACTCTATATACTCAGTACATTAAAAGTACTAACCGCATACTCTATGCTATATCGTCTCATGATATAGGTTCAGGTAATCAATCTCAGTCCCGGCATTAGTCTTGCTCCCACAACAGTCCACTTTAGCGCTAGTCTGGGTGAGTCCTCATCTTCCGAGGACACTTATTAGTTTTATGTTTTATGTCTACGTCTTTTAGTTTCATATTTAGCGAGCTAGTTGGAGGTGTTGTCCCATTAGCTCATTATATGATTAGAGGCTTTTTAGACAGTTATGTAGATTATTTAGCATTGTAGACTTGTTGTCTCCGTTTATGCCTTCATGATGTACAGACTTCCACTTATCTTATGTTATGCTTCATTTCCGTTTTAGATATACTCTTGTTCATGCTATGTATGTGTCACAGGTTAGCTTGGAGTCATTCATGATTCTAGGTCCCGTGTCTCGATTCGTGGTCCATGCTTGGGTCGTGACAGGCACCTAGGGCTATTACTGGCATGAAACTGTGAGCCAACGACTCAACATGGATAACTATGGTAATCATACACATCCACACTAGGTCAAGCAATTGAAATTTGAGGTAATGTAACACATTAAGTGCAATTAAATTACCAGAAAGGACTAAGCACTCTAAATTAAAATTTGATACAAGGGACACTAACTGACTATTTCTCTATAAAACCTCTACTTACTGAAGTACATAAATTGGTCGAGACTAGGTCCCCGACCTAACCTTTAACAAAAACTAGACAAGTTGATTCATGCTAACCCCAAGAGGAGAAGGGGCTTGCCAAAGGTTGAACCGGACTGGCCTACTGGGTGGATCATCTGCAAGAATTCATACCTGAAGCTGCATTATAAAATAATGTAGTGCCATCGGCAAGGAGGGACACTAGTACATGGAATTGTATTGAATGTAAGATGGAAAAAATAATTGTAATAAAAATCGACTAGGAGGGAATGGGCTGAGCATGAGATATCATAATAAAGCATGCATAAAAATCATAGTAATGTTTGAGAATATGAAACATGCTATTTGTCCTGCAATTGAAATCCTGCTTATGCTAATAACATCATCTGGTATTTCTAATTAAAAACACTTTATTGGAATTATTCAGTACAGGCTTAACTAAAAATAGCTTCAGGCCTAAACAACTAAAATTATTGTGGAGGTACATGGAGTAACCGATATATTACACCATGCTTGCATGGAGTCTACTCCCTCAGGCTTGGCTAACCCTAAAGCTACCTTGTCGGGTAAAAGGCCTGAACTTACTAGTTAGAAAGTTATCTGAATCATCCATCTCACTTTTGGGTGATGGAATCAAAACTAGAGATTTTATTCATAAGTGCGAAGTGGAGGTAAAAAGTGTTCATGCCATGTAGTGATGTTAAATTAGGCATTTGTTGAGATGAAACCCGATTTTATTACTTTTTTATAGTGTTGTTTTCAATTTTTGTAGGTATATGAGCATGGAAGAAAATTTCATTGGAGGTATGTTAAAACAGGTTATAAAGTTGGAACTATGTGTGGGGTGCCTCCATACAGAACCATATCTTATTGGAGAAGTATGAGTACCCCATATGCTGCTCATGCTTCATCCTTTAGCCTTTTAGGAAGTTTATTTTACCCATTTTGGTTTTATGTTGTGCATTGAAGACAGTGCATAGTTTTAAGTGTGGGCTAGTGATGTGATGTGAGTTTACAATACATTCAACGCTTAAAATTGAGGACTCTAGCATGGACTTAGGTGTGTTTATATGGATATGAGGCACTTTTACATTGTTTTTAGGAAACTAGATATTGGAGCTGATTGTGCAAAATATGGAGAAAAATGCAGAAAAGTGGATAAGTACGGACCTCAGTACAAGTCCTATCATCCTGCTACAATCCGTATTGAGAGTCATGGAAAGGTCCAGGATCAAAGTATGAGGCAAATACAAGTTACCGCTCATGGAATGAGATGTACCATAGCAGTCACAGTAAATTACAGAAGGTTTTGCACAAGCCATGTATCCTGGTACAGGTAGCAACCACGAGTCGTGAGACCTACCTAAGACCCACACCAAGGAATCATGGAAAAGCCCAGAATAAGAGAATACTGGCAGAACTCAAGGTACGAGAAAGAGTCACGGATCGTGGAACTGAGGTACCAGTCATACCAAGGCATCCATGTAAGTTAACAGAGAATGTCAGAAAATGCAAGTTCAAGCCACGGGAAGATTTTATGACTCATAGTTCTTGGTACAATTCATACCATGTTTCAACATTTATCCAGCTTCAGTAGAAGCCAACAACTTATGAGTCAAGGTACGACCTGTACAATCCTGTTACAGGTCGTAGGTGAAGGTGGCGACAGTTTTTGGTACTTTCCCTATATACTTAAGAGAAGATCCCAAATATTTGTATGAATATTTTTTAGGTTATTTTCAATGGAGATATTCAAACATTAAGTTTTTCTTACGTTGAGAGACAAGTTATTGTTAACTTTAATTCAAGTCTTGGAGATTTTCTTAATTTGATCTCTTCCTTGTTCTTGAATTATTCATCTTCAATTCTGCAATAATGAAGCAGGTTTCTTTTTGTTCATCTTTGTAAGTATTCAATTATGTGTTTGTCTATGAATTCTAATAATGATCTTACAATCATGAGAGGCTAAAATCTCCACAAGGGTGATGGGGACCATGGTTAATTAACAAACTAGGGTTACAAAACGTGATTCTAAACCAATACTAAACATTTGTATTGCATTCTCTGCATCTTTAATGTTTTTTAACGTTAGAATTTGCTTGAATTCTTCACTTGCTTGAACCTAGAGAAGTAGAGATTAGAAAAAGAGAATTACAACAAAGCGTTGATCTTTATGGGTCATTGTATAACTTGAGTTGTGGTCGCAGGATAGTTAATTTGGAAAAAATTGATAACAGTTGAATTAAAATCATTCATGAAACCTAACCCGATGATTGAGTATAGTCATCCAATAAGGACGAACAAGTCGTTTAGATGAACCATAGTTGTCAGTTCTAGAAGTAAGCATTGGGATAGATCACAAGTGTAAACCCGAAGTTGTTATGAACCCATGGGGAACACTTACCATAGTTTATTTCAAGTCTTGGTAAAAAACTAATTCTCAATCTTGTCTTACAATTGCTTTTATAAAAATCCTCCTTTTTGGAGATAACATACTTAAAAGCTTAAATACCTACATTATTCTATATCTTTACCATATTTCCTGTGGGATAAACCCCATCCTTTGTTGGGTTCTTTATTGACAACGTCCACTTCATACTTTATCAGGAGTGTGAATTTGAGAATTATCAAAAAGTGGCGCCATCATCGAGGAATACAACTTAGGATTCGATTAATTGCTTGTGTTTAACTTTTAGTTTTTATTTCCTCTTTGACATTTTTGTTTGTTTTCTTTTGTCGCATTCATGTCACCTCTTGGGAAAGCCAAGAATTCAAGATAGTGGAGGATGAGTCTGAGTTTCTTGATGAATTCTGAGTAGTCAAGAGACTTGGGTCGTGCCACAACATTAAATCAGGCGCTTCATGGGAGGCAACCCATGAGGTTTTTTGGTGAAGTCTGAGTAACTAGAGCACCTACGTCGTGCCGCAACGTTAAATCAAGCGCTTCTTGGGAAGAATCCCAAGTATCTTAACTTTTGTGTGTTCAGTGTGCAGGTAAAACAAAAATAAGTGGGTGAAAATTGCAGCACATGAATGTACTAAGAGTCTTAGTACGAGTCATATGGTTGTTGTACAACTCGTAGTACTTTCCATAGTTCAAGGTAGAGACTGAGCTAAAACATGAGTTTACATTATGGTTGGTTATTACAATTTGTACCTACGTCGTAGGGGTCCTAGTACTTACTGTAATGGTAAACCATGCCAAGTGTGGAAGTTAAGAAAAGTGATGACCTACGGGCCATAGTACGGTTCGTACCATAGTGATACCAGTCGTACCATGTATTTATAGGTCCCTAGCTAGGATTCCTAAGTCTCCTGCTATGAGTCCAACGGACGAGCCGCCGGTCAAACCTACGACTCGTGGTATGAGTCGTGATGGGCTGAATTAATTAATTAGACCCGACTCGACCTGAATTTATCAAATATCCACCCTAACATATTTAAAATCAAATTTCTCAGACTTTCACTCCCACGCAAACATAAGTTGTTGAACCCACAACTATCACCCAATACTCGCACACCTGTAACTCAAAATTCTAATCGATTCAAAGCTCAAATTGGTGCAAGTTTAAACCTGCACAATTGGAATTCATACCCTAAAATCACTGAATCAAGCAAACACTTGAAAATTCAAGTAAGTACCATGTTTAAAGTTGCAAAAAGCTTGCTCTGTATGAACTGTTAGACAACTGTGATTCCTCAAACACACCAAAAAAATGGGTTGAGGAAGATGATCTGTAGTTGTGTGATTCTAGTGAATGGGTAGAAACTTGAAATGCTCAAACAATAAATTGGGTTGTTGAATAGTTGAGTTTTGGGGTGTGAGCTAAGTTGGGAATGAAATGGGTAGGCGTAAACAATGAAAATTGGTAGCTTAAAATGGGGATGTCTGAGTACCCAAAACAAATAATTTGTTTGCCTGAACAATTGAACCAAAACAAGAGGTGGGCAGGCTTCACGAGCCTTCCCATGACTCGTGATTTCACACCACAACTCGTATGATGACCCGTTGGGACTGTCCCAAGTTAATAAAAAGTGTAAGTGTTGGTACAAAGACTAGTACGATTCATAGGATCTTACTATGAGTTGTACCTGCTGTCGTACCAGGAGGCAGAAAGGGTCAAAGTTCACAAGTAATGGTACAACCCTTTGTACGACTCATAGAACCTAATCACGAACCATAACATGAGTAGTACAAAAATACAGTAACTTTGAAATTCAAGACATTCCTCATACGACACTTAG